>PVIY010002283.1:0-125776 GCA_004026745.1 Myrmecophaga tridactyla | reverse complement strand
TAACCTTCACCCCATGCATATGTACACCGTCACTCTGCTCCCACTCCCCCCCACACACATGACCTAACACCCCACACAGGCACACCTGTGCCAAGACCCTCAAACCACAACGCGTGTATTTGCACCCTGACTCCTTACCCATGCCACACACAACCACCACAACCTGTGCACCAAACCTGCATGTGTCCACACTGCATCCCAAATTCCCTAGACAACCCTCCCCCTTGAAACCAGTGATCTGCCCCCACATATGCATGCAACAGCACCCAACCCACCCTGTACTCCAGCCCCTGCACCCTGAACAACACACCATGATACCCATGATCCCTGCACACCACACATGCACTAGCAACCTGCTCACACACCCACTCCTGGGCACCTACACAGCCCCCCAATCCACCTCTCAACACTCTCTGCCTTTATGTCCCCCATGCTGTGCCCTGTCATTGTGCTCCATGGCCTGCTCGAAATGCACCCCATCCAATAGCTCTTGCAGCTACACTCCACAAGCCCATGCCACACAACCCAAGTTCCCAGGTACCAGGGTGGCACCTCTGACCTGTGACTATTCCTGTGTCATAACCTGTCACCACACTGCTGTGCCTTGTCCCATGCCTGTGTACTGCCCCACACCTTTCCTACAAATACAAAACTTTATACTACTGAAGGAAATAAAATTCCAAAGTAACCCTATCAAGATTTGTCTCAATGGCAACAGAAAACGACAAAGCATATGAAGATGCAGACAGATGTAACCTAGCCTAATGACCAAATTAAAACACCAGAGGAGAAATAGACTTTGTAAAAACAAATCAAAGATATTCATGTTACTCTACTAAATAAAATCAGTGGGTTGCCTAATTATATAAAGAAGATCAAGAAGATACTAGAAAGGCATAAAGAAGAACGTGACAGAATAAAGAGAAAAATGGCAGGCATCACAGAGATGATTTAGACCAAATCAAAAATATACTAGTGACCCCATAACAGTAGATTTGAAGAGGCAGAAGAAAGAATAAGCAGACTATAGAACAGAACAGTTGATTTTGAATACAGAAAAGAACAATTGGCAAAAAGAAAAGATGGAGAATTTGAATTGGGTCTCAGGAAAATGATGGACAAAATGAAGTATGTAAATATAAGAATCACCAGTGCTTTGAAGGTGAATAGAACAGTGAAGGGCTACCAAGATTAGTTGAGGATATAATGGGGGAAACTTCTCAACCCTTATAAAAGACATAAATACGCAAATCAAAGAAGCCCAGTGAACATCAAATATAATAAATCCAGATAGGTCTACTTGTAGACACATATTAATCAGTCTGTCAAATGTTGAAAAGAAGCACAAAATCCTGATAGCAGCAAAAGAAAAATGATCTACTACATACAAGGGAAACCACATAAGACTGAGGTCAGACTACTCAACAGGCACTATGGAGGTGAGAAAGCAGTGGTATGGTATATTTAAGATCCCGAAAGAGAAAAACATCCAGCTAAAAATTCTGTACACAGCCAAATTGTCCTCAAAAGTAAGGGAGAGATTAATATTTTCACAGACAAATAAATGCTGAGAGAACTTATCAACAAAAGATAGGTCCTACAAGAAAGACTAAAGAAAGTTTGTAGGCTGAAAAAAAATAAAAGACAGGAGGCAGAGGTATGGAGGAGGGCACAGAATTGAAGAGTATCGGTAAGGGTAATTTAAAGGATAAAAACAGAAAGAGGGAGAAGAATATATAGAGCTGACTAATTAAAACCAATGGATAAGATGGTAGATTTAAGAAATGCCTTTACAGTAATAACTTTGAATGTTAATTGACTACGCTTATGAGTCAAAAGCTACAAATTGGCAGAATGAATTAAGAAATATGTTCCAGCTATAGGCTACTTACAATAAACCCACCTTAGGCCCAAAGATACAATTAGATTTAAAGAGAAAGGATGGAAAAAGATGTTTCATCCAAGCTATAACCAAAGGAATGCAGGCATAGCTACATTGATATCAGACAAACTAGGCTTTAAATGTAAGGACTTCATAATAGACAAAGAAGGACACTGCATATTAATAAAAGGGACAACTCACCAAGAAAAAAATAGCATTCATAAATGTTTATGCTCCTAACCAAGGCGCTCTGAAGTACATGAGACAAACATTGGCAAAACTGAGGCGAGCAGTAGACATTCTAACAATTACCATAAGAGACTTCAGTATACCACTCCCCTCTATAGATGGAACAACAAGACAGAGGATCAACAAGG
The DNA here is from genome assembly GCA_004026745.1 of Myrmecophaga tridactyla. Taxonomy (NCBI): domain Eukaryota; kingdom Metazoa; phylum Chordata; class Mammalia; order Pilosa; family Myrmecophagidae; genus Myrmecophaga; species Myrmecophaga tridactyla. The sequence continues at coordinate 123,517 of PVIY010002283.1, read as the reverse complement.
AAATAGAAAATGCAAAGAATTTGATAAAGGAATTAGACCTAACAGACATATATGTTGTTTTACCCCAAAACACTAGGATATACATTGATTTCTAGTGTTCATGAAACATTCTCCAGGATAGATCATATGCCAAACACAAAACAGGTCTTTATAAATTTTAAGAGACTGAAAATATTCAAAACACTTTCTCCGATGACAACATTACAAAGTTGGAAATCAATACCCACCAAAGAATCAGAAATTTCACAAATATATGGAGATTAAATGTTCTACTCTTAAACAACCAGTGGATCAAAGAAGAAATTGCTAGAGAAATTGGTAACTATCTGAAGATGAATGAACATGATAATACGACATATAAGAATTTATTGGATATGGCAATGGCAATCCTGAGAGAGAAATTTATTGCCCTAAATATCTATATTAAAAAAGAGCAAAAATCAAGGACTTAACTGCTCACCTGGAGGAATTAGCAAAAAAACAGGAAACTAACCCCAAAGCAAATCGAAGAGAAATAACAAAGATTAAAGCAGAATTAAATTAATTGGGGAACAAAATAATAGAAATAACCAGTACAACCAAAAGTTGGTTCTTTGAGAAAAATCAATACAATCATTGGACCCCTAGCAAGGCTGACAAAGAAAAAAGAGAGGATGGAAATAAACAAAATTAGAAATGAGAGGGGGGGTCAGTAGCATGGACCCTGAAAAACAAATCTTAAGAGGATACTATGAACAACTATATGCCAACAAACAAGACATCTTAGAAAAAATGGACAAATTCTTAGAAACACACAAACAAGCCACACTGACTCAAGGAGAAATAGAAGATCTCAACAAATCACCTGTAAGTACAGAGATTCAATCCGTCATCTAAAATCTTCCTACAGACAAAAGTCCATGGCCAGATGCTTTCACAGGGGAATTTTATCAAACATTCCAAAAAGAACTAACACCAATTCTCCCCAAACTTCTCCAAATGTTTAGGAAAAAGGGAGACTACCTAACTTATTTTATGAAGTTAACAATACTTTAATACAAAAACCAGGTAAAAATGCTATAAGAAAGGAAAACTGCAGGCCAATATCCCTAATGAAATAGATTCAGAAGTTCTCAAAAAATACTATTAAATAGAATCCACCAACATGTTAAATAATTATATCCCATGAACAAGTGGAGTTAATACTAAGAATGCAAGGTGGTTCAACACAAGGAAATCAATTAATGTAATACAGTACATTAACAACTCAAAAGGGAAAAAAATCACATGATCTTTTCAATTGTGCATAAAAGCATTTAACAAAATTCAACACACTTGCTTGTTGAAAACATTTCAAAAGGTAGTAATCAAAGGTAACTTCCTCAATATGATAAAGGGCATATATAAAAACCACATAGCTAGCATAATACTCAATAGTGAGAGTCTGAAAACTTTCCCCTAAAATCAAACATTAAGTAAGGATGCTGTCTTTCACCACTGTTATTCAACATTGTACTAGAAGTTCTAGCTAAACAATTAGGCAGGAAAAAAGAAATAACAGGCATCATATTGGAAGGGAAAAAGTAAAACTTTCATTATTTGCAGATAACATAATACTCTACATGGAAAATAATGAGATATTAATGACAAAGTTACTTGAGCCAATAAACAGCTTCAGCAAAGTGACAATGTAGTAGTTAGATTCAGTTGTCAGTTATCAGCTTGGCCAGGTGATGAATACACTGCTGTTCTGTTAAATAATCTTAAATAATCAGCATGTGAAATTCATCTATGGCTGATTACATCTACAGTAGGTTGAGAGGAATGCCTTCCATAATGAGTGACTTTAAATTTCATTAGCTGAAAGTTTAAAAGAGAGAGGTCAGAAGAGAGTTTAACACAGCACAGCCCAAGCAGCTCAGCATACCTTATTCTAGCACTCATAGCTCAGACATTTGGAGATGCAGAAAGGAAGCATCTCAGAGAAAGCCATTGGAACCCAGAGCCAGGAGAGAAGGCCAGTAGACGTTGCCATGTGCCTTCCCATTGACAGAGAAACTCAGATGAAAGCTAGCTACCATCCCTCTGAAAAACTATAAATTTGTACCTAAATAACCCCCCTTATCAAATGCAGATACATCTCTGGTGTGTTGCATTTGGCATCTTTAGCAAATTAAAACAGGTGAGATATAAGATTAACGTGCAAAAGTCAGTAATGTTTCTTGACACAAGCAATGACCTAATTGAGGAGTCAATTAAGGAAACATTTCATTCAAAACAACAACAGAAAGAATCAGGTATCTAGGAAGGAAGTTAAATCAGGATGTAAAGGACACGTACTCAGAAAATTGTGCAACAACACTAAGAGTAATAAATATATATATAAACAGGTGGAAAGACATTCCCTGATAATGGATAGGAAAGTTAAATGTAGGTAACATGTCAATTCTACCCAGTTGATCTACAAATACAATGCAGGAACAATCAAAATTCCAATAACCTACTTTGAAAACATAGAAAAGCTAGTTACCAAATTCATTTGGAACAAAAAGCTAAAAATAACCTAAAAAAAAAAAAACCCTAAAAAAAAGAAGAAAGTGGGAGGAGTAACACATTCCAAAATCAAAGCCTGTTATAAAACCACAGTTGTCAAAAGGGCATGGTACTGGCACAAAGATAGAAGTATTGACGAATAGAATCAAATCAAGAATGCAGAAATAGACCACCAAATTCATAGTCAACTGATCTTCAACAATGCCTCCAAATCCATTGAACTGGGACAAAATAATATTTCCAATGAATAGGCATGGGAGAACTGGATATCAATAGTCAAAAGAGGACCCTTTCCTTATACCCCATACAAAAATCATGTCAAAGTAGATCAAAGACCTAAATATAAGAACCAGTGCCATAAAACTCCTAGTAGAAATGTAGGGAAGCATCTTCAAGACCTAGTAATAGGTGGTAGCTTCCTAAACTTTACATTTAAAGTGCAAACAATGAAAGAGAAAATAGAAGAATGGAAACTCCTGAAAATCAAACGCTTTTGTGCCTGAAAAGACTTTGTTAAAATGGTAAAGAGGCAGCCAATTCAATGGGAGAAAATATTTGGAAATCATGTATCAGATAAAAGTTTGTTATCCTGCATATGTAGAGAAATCATACAACTCAAGAACAAAAGCAAAAACAACCCAATTATAAAATGGGTGGAGGATATGAATAGACACTGAACTGAAGAGCAAATACAGATGGCTAAAATGCACATGAAAAGATGCTGATTTTCATTAGCTATAAGGGAAACGCAGACCAATACAACAATGAGATACCATCTCATATCTATAAATTGAGATACATATGCATTGCTGTTGCAAATGTATAATGGTATAGCTGCTATGTCCAACAGTTCCTCATAAAACTAAATATTAAGTTGTAGTTTGACCCAGCAATACAACTACTCCATATTTATGCACAGGGGCTGAAAGCAGTGATACAAACATTTCCAAACTGATATTCATCACAGCATTATTCACAAACACTAAAAGATGGAAACAACCCAAGTACCCATCAACAGACAAGTGGATTAACAAAATGCGGTATATTCATACAATGGAATATTATGCAGCAGTAAAATGAGACAATGTCCTGAAGCATATGACAAGATTGATAATCCTTAAGTATATAAAGCTGAGCAAAATAAGCCAGACACAGGATAGATACTGTATAATTTTGCTTTTATGACCATGGTAAAGGTATAATCAGAAGCTTATAATACAGAATATTGGGGACCTAGAGATACATGAAAGCTAGAGATGGGTGAACAGTTAGCTAATGAGGTTGAATTTAAATGTAAGGGAATGGATAGAAATTAAGGTTGTTGAAGGTGAACATGATTGAATGGGTTCTATAGACCCATGTGTCCCACTGATTAACACTACAAATATATATAACTTCTGGCATGAACTACTTCAAAGGTATGAATCTTGTACAAAGTGTGTATAATATTGGGGTGTAGGGGGGAAGCAGCCATTGCATGCTGTAGGCTATGCTTCACAGGAACATACCAGGAGTACCACAACGATGCCAGGGGTAAATAATGGGGGGAAGGACAGAAGTTAAGGGAATGTTTGGATTTTCTATTAGGTGGGGGCATGTTTAATGGCTATTTTTCTCTTGGGAGAATGAAAATTGTCTAAAATTGAGAGTGTTGGTTGGCCTGAATACTTTAGACCTTATAAATGATGCCCCATGGATGGAGGTGGGTGAAAGATACTCTGACTGAGAAGTAGAATGGCAAGTGGTGGTGTATACATACTATCAAATATTGTGCTGCTATATACAGGAAAAAAAGTTATGAGGCATGTAACATTGTGAATGAACTTGAGGGACATTATGTGACACAAAATAAGCCAGAAACAAAAGAACAAACATTATGTGGTTGTGTGTTCTGATTTAGAAAATACTTATAAGAAAATTGGCACTCAGCTTATGAGCTCTTACAGCTGCCATATTTAGTCCAGAGCAATAATTGTAATTTCTAGGTTTTGAGAGACTGTGATATATATATATATATATACTGATATTTCCCAGGAATTTTTGGTGCCTGTGTGATACCTAAGACTCACAGTTGGAGTTCTATGGTTCTGAAGGTCAGCATTGCCACATCCAACAACTATTAAAGAAATTGAAAAAGAAATCAGGATTCAAGTAGAGATAAAAATGAAGCTGATCAGTTCAGGATTAAGGTAATTCAGAATATAGGGGTAAAGAAGACATTGTCTGTATTTTAAAACTTCACCTACTCTGTGGAACAAAATTAAGAAAAGTTTATTTTGTCCAGAATTTAGGTTTTCTGCAGCACATAATCTAATTCAAGTTGTCTGAATAGATCATTTAAACAACCCAAACACAGGGAGCCCAGGATGGAAATAAGGGCCTGTAATTCTGTATAGTTTAATGTAATTACTGGGTACATCCCAGAGTATGTTTTTCAGTCTGCCAAAGCTGCCAGAAAGCAACACATGAGAGATGGATTGGCTTTTAATGAAAGGAGATTTATTTAGTTAAAAGCTTATAGTTCTTCAGAGAAAAGGCAACTAACTTTTATCTGAGATTCTTTGTTACAATGGATGGCATAGAGTGGTATCTGCTGACCTTCTCTCCTGGCTTCCAGGAGAGAAAACTGGTTCCAACAGTTTTCCCTGGGGTGATTCGTTTTTGCATTTCCAAACATCTAGGCTGAGTTGCCAGTGCTGAGATGAAGTATGCTGAGGTGCTTGAGCTGTGCTGTGTTGAGCTCTTTTACTGACCTCTCTCTTTTAAGCCACCAGCTAGTTACAATAAACATCACTCACTGCAGAAGGCACTCCCCTTAGCTGACTGCAGATACAATCAGCCATAGGTGAATTTCACATGCCAATGATTCAAGGCCACAGAATAGATAGAACTAGGCACCATCACTTGGACAAGTTGACACCTGGACCTAATTACCAGAGTATGTTAAGCAGGTAATCAAAAAGTATTGGCAAAGTCCCTTGGGGGATGGGAGAAAAAATATGGAACGACTAAACTTTACCACTAGGGAAACCTCAGATACTGTGTCAAACATTAGGGACATCCAAATCAATAGGTCAACCTTAATCTTGAGGCTTGCCCTTGTGAAGTTTATTTATGTAGTGGAGAAGCTTAGGCTACCTATAGTTTTACCTAAGAGTTACTTCCAGAGGACCTCTTTTGTTTCTCAAATGTGGTCGCTCTCTCACTCTAAGCCCAACTCTGTCAGTGAAATCATTATCCTCCCTGCTACATGGAACATGCTATCTGGGGGTGAAATTCTCTTTGACAACATGGGATATGACTCCCAGGGATGAGCATGTCCTTGGTACTATGGGGTCGACAATGCTGTCTTAAACAAAAAGGGGAAAAGAAGAGTAACAAATAAGCTATTCCTGCTGAGAGAGTTCAAATGGAATCTACAGTTACTCTGGAGGCTACTGTTATGCAAGCTTCTGCTAGACTTTGCTACCTATCATGGTTTGCCAAACCCAAATGAAAACCATTCCTGCCAACCCTAAAGAATACCTAGGGCTTTATCTGAGATTCTAAAATGTTCCATGCACTATGATTACTTTCCAGAAACTTACAACCTCCAGAGGGGTTCCTAGGTCAGATAAGTCCTGAAACCCAGAGGGACCAGCCTCTCCAGAACATCAACTAGTTCCATCCTCCTATCCCATATTATCAACACCTCCTTCAAACATGAAAAATTTTTAATGGGCATAGCCCAAATAACCCTAAAGATTGGGAGAAGGATCAAAGGAGAAGGTGGAGTTATACAGAGAAGAAATGGTTTGTGGTTCGTGGTTTGAATGTTATTGCTTTTTTGTATATATATTATTGTTCATGATAAAAAAATAAATAAATAAATAATTTAGATACTGACAAGGATGTGGAGTCAATGGCCATCCCCTACACTGCTAGTAGGAATGTAAAATAGTGCAGTTTATCAGGAAAATAGTTCACTGTTTCTTACAAAATTAAGTATACAGTTATCATATGACCCAAAATGATTTTCATTTTAGGCAATTGTCTCCCCCCCAAAAAATTGAAGTTTATGTCCACACCAATTTTTACATATACATTCATAACAGCTTTACTTGTAGTAATACAAAACTTAGGTAATCTAAGAATCCATAAATGGATAAATGAATTTACAAAACTGTCATATTGGGCAGTGCAACAGTAGCTCAGTGGAGTGGCAGTATTCTTGCCTGACATGCTGGAGAACTGGGTTCGATTCCTAGAGCCTGCCCATGCCAAAAACAAAACAAAACAAATAAATAAAACCCTGTCATTATCCATACGGTAGAGTACTAGTCAATAATGAAATGAAAAAAATAATACTATTGACATGCAACAATTTGAACTGATTACTTAGTGAAAAAAAAGTCAATCTCAAAAGGTTACACGCTGTTATTCCATTTATATAAATTCTCAGAAAAATAGTATTATAGTGATGAAAAGCAATAAGTGGTTGTCTGGGAATATGTTTGGAGGGAAAGTGTGATCACAGAGAAGTGGCATGAGATAGTTTCTCTCTGGTAATGTGAGAGCTCTGTATCCCAAATGTGACAGTGGGTATCCAAATCTACATGTATAAAATTTCATAAATATATATACCACCACCAAAACCAAAATTGTGTAAATTGGTGATATTCATATAAGATCCAAAGTTCAATTAAGCTGTATTATACCAAGGTTAGTTTCCTGGTTTTGATAAGATACAACAGTTTTGAAAAATGGGATTAGTATGGCAATCTGGAGAGTGTACAGTACATGGGAACTCTTTGTACCATTTTTGTAATTTCTTGTAAGTCTAAAATTATTTCCAAATAAAAAAAATGAACAAATGAAATGGTTACATTTGGCTACTTTCTTAATTATTCAGAGATAAAATTAATAGGAAAAAACAAACGACTTCTCATGCCATATAAAAATAATTATAAGAAAAAGACAAATAATTCAAAGCAAAAATAATAAACAATAAATAATTCATAGAGGAATAAATCTAACTCCCCCCAAGCCAAAGCTAATGAAAAACTAAAATTCACTATTGGACATAGAACATAAATTAAAGAGTATGGTAGGTTGAATTCTGCACTCTAGGAATAAAAAGGAAGCATTCTTAATTTTAATACCATTCCTGTGGGTGTGAACCCATTGTAAACTGGCCATTTTAAGATGCTATTTTAGTTAAATTGTGGCCGAGTGAATCTGGTTAGGTTGTAATCCAGATTATTGGAGTCCTTTATAAATGGATGAAATTCAGACAGAGAGGAAGAAAACCACTGGAAGAAGCTGGAAGTCAATGGAACCTGGAGTGAGAGGAGAAGACATTGCCATGTACATGGACATATGATAGAAAAGCCAAAGACCTGAGGATCCCCAGCAATCAACTTCAGGATGCCATTGTCTCTGGGTAGAAAGCATGGCCTTGCTGACACCCCCATTTTGGTCTTCTAACGTCAAACCATGAGCCAGTAAATTCCCGTTGTTTAAGTCAATCCATTGTATACTATCTGTTTAAGCAGCCTGGTAACTAAGACAAAGAGACATTGAAATAACACTTTATTCCTGTTAGACTGATCCAAGTTAAAACAAAGAAGCAGAGAAACAATAAGGCAAATAAAATATCTATTACTAGCAGGATGTCAGAAAGCATATTTTTAATGGAGAGAAATTTGGGTATCATGGATTTCGCCCCCCTCCCATGTATTTATCTATAACATGGTTTAGATTCAATCTTACATGAAAAAAGAATACGATGATTCCTTTATTTTTTTATAATAAACATAGGAGAGAATTTAAAGGAAAGTGTTCTTTATAATCTACCTATGGCAATTTGGGATAAATTAAATATGTTAAATCATTAATTGTGAGTATAAAATATCATCACTAATATTTACTTATGAATATATATCTATATGAATATATTTATATATATGTATGTATTTACAGTCAATTAAATGCATCTCTAGTGGTGAAAACTAGAATTGCATCTTAGTATTTAAAGAAATATACAGGGGTGGTGTGGCAGTGAGCCTTGGTCAAAAGCCTTAGTGTAGAACAGTGTCCAACATGTATATAGAAAAATTAAGAAAACAGGGGTATTTTAATAAAGAATAGAGCAGATAGAGACTAGGTCTGATAGGTAATGAGAGAATAGATGCCTTAAAAGACTTTTGTTTTAACTCAAAGTGATGTGGCAAGCCTTTCAAAATTTGGGGAAAAAAACCCCAGCAACATGGCATTATTTGAGTTACGTTTCTAAAAGGTCATTTTGGCTGCCTTTGGATAACAGAAAGTAATAAGGAACAGTCACAGAGACCAATCCGAATACTGAAATATTTAAGTAATTACTTCAATATTATGGTGACTTGGGAAAGGGCAACAATGGAAACTTTGAGAAGTTTTCACATTCTGGATATATTTTTTTAAATAGAGAACAGAATTCACTGACTGAAAAGTGGAGGTGAGAGATTGAAAGTGGGGGTGAGAGAAAATGATGAAGATGACATCTAGGGTTTGAGTTGAGCAAACTAATTTACTAAATAGTCTAGTTGCCATTTAGTAAGCTGCCATTTAGTAAGATGGGCCAGTCTTTGACAAGTTTTAGGGGAATATCATTAGCAGATTGTTAGACATGTTAAGAGTGGGATGTCTTTTATAGACACCCAAATATATAAACTATTGGATATATAAGTCTGGGATTCAGAGAGCTATTGGCTAAAGATGCATTTGGAGAGGTTGGCACCATATGGATGATATTTACACAGTTGAAACAAGGATGAAATCATCAAACAACTAAATACAGATAAACAAGAGAGGTCTGTTTACTATTCAGAGTTGGGGTTACTTATAGGCACCATAAAAACAATTACAAGTTTATAACTATAATAGTGATTGATAAATGATCTCCCTTTTCTTCCTTCTACAACTATTAAATAACATTGGCAGAGTCTTGAGTTTTGATTTAGAATTACTAGAAAATAATATGGTTTGTGTGTTGAACTTTAATCTGGAAAGGGAGAAAAATTAATGTAAGTTCTTTGGTTGTCTCAAAAAGTGTAGCAAATTTCGCTGTAAAAACTGTATTGTTTTAAAGTCTTTTTACACCTACAGTGCTGAAAATTAGTCTTGAATTCATTATTTCATTTTGTCATCCCTATTTAAAACAGAAACACTTTAAAGTTATTTACTGTAAGTGTTAAGTACTCTTTAAATATAGCAGAGGTTGGGTGGTGCAGGGGGAAGAGAATAAAGTTTGTATGTAAGGTAAAAATAGCTAATGTGTATTGTATCTCTATTTCTTATTTTTCCATTTTCTTTTGTATACTTTTTGACCTTTATAGAAAGTTTGTTATTACTTTTCTGATGGACTTTTACCAATATTGGATAAGATGTTTAAAGAGATTTAGATTGCGGCAATGGCCTTTCCTGTATAGGACATCTAGTTTGCATTTATATGAGCAGAGCTGCATATAAACTCATTCTCCAACATTCTGATCTGGTTATACATAAACTTCCATTTAGAAAGATCCTGGCTTTGGAAATTTCAAAATGTATTAGAATAAAGTGGGCTTTGTGGTTTTTATTCTACTTAGATTTTCTTATAAAATTATCAGTTTTCTCTGTGAATTTTATTTAGGATCTCAATTTTGTTGTCATTGTATCAGTTTATTATAGAGAAAGCTTTCGGGAGTCCTTAAAAATAGGAAAAAAGGTAAAAAAAATTATTATATTGCTAAATGTGTAATTGTTCTTCAAGTAACAGCAACAACAAAAATTGTTTATTGGAAAAGAAGTTATATGTACTGGTTCAGTATGAAATGAATTGTTTGTAAATTACATATTTATTTAATTATTTCATTAGGAAATCTAAATAAGCTTTGTCATGTAAGAATGATCTATTTTTTAAAAAACTATTGGAATTCATTCATTTATTTATGCATATGTGTAGAAACACTGCCCAAAGAAGCAGAACATAAACAAGAACTTATATCAAAGTATTAACTTCTTACCTTCCTATGTATTCCTCACCTTCTTCCCATCAAATTTTGAATGTATTTTTAAACTATATTGCTCTTCTCTTTTGAAAAAAAATCATCATACACACTTTAAAGGTTTAATCATATCTATTTCTATGTATGCAACTATCAATTAGTTTTACTTTTAGAACTTTCTAAAGCACTACTTTTTAATTTCTGGTGCTTGTCTTTTTGACTTATTGATAAGATATTAATATTTATTTATATTGTGACTTATAGCTGGGTTTCATTCTTTTGCATGGTGTAAAATGCTCCATTTTGTGAATAAACCAAAACTTATTGGTAACTTGTACATCAATGACTATTTTGGGTTCTTTCATTTTTGTGTATTACAGTTTTTTTATAGTCATTCTGAGACAATCCTCCTAGTAGTTTATGCACTGAACTTTATCTTGAGCTTTGAATTTGTGCTGGCTTAATAAGGTGTATTATGTTCAAGTTTAAATATGGATGGAAAAGACCAAGAATAGCAGAAAGGGATAACAAGATATATTATGAGATAGTATGGCATTGCTATAAAAGTGCATACATAAAACTATGGAACAGAATACATAGATTAAAATGACTCACACATGTATATTATCTGCAGGGGATGAAGGATTGTTTTTGAAAAGAAAATGCTGGGTAATTGAATTATCGAAATGGAAATGGATGCATTTTAACCCCTACCTCTCAATACACACAAAAGTGTTTGCAGAAAAACTGTAGATATAAATGTGTAAACAAAGTGATAAAGCACTTTGAAAAAGAATAAAAGAGAATAGCTTAATGACATAAAGTAGGCAAATATTTCTTTAGTAGGACATGAATGCTAAAAGTGATAAGTTAAAAATTGTTCATCAACAAGCACTTAAAAAAGAAGGAAAAAGGTCAGAATGAGAGATGTTATGGTATTTATATAGGTGTCATATCTGTGCTGGTTTGAATCTGTTGTGTACCCCAGAAAAGACAAGTTCTTTAATCCTCATTCAATATTGTTGGGTGGAAGCTTTTTTATTTTCCATGGAGATATGACCCATCCAATTGTGGGTGGTAACTCTTCTTTTTGCATGGGCCAGCTCTGGGAATCAAACCCAGGTGTCTGTCATGGTAGGCAAAAAATCTGCTGCTAAGCCACCATCGCACCGCCCCGCCCAATAACTTTTGATTAGAAGGTTCCATGGAGATGTGTCTACACCTACTCAAGGCAGGGTTGTTTATTGGAGCCCTTTAAGAGGGAACCATTTTGGAAAAAAGATTTAGAGCAATCAGAACCAACACAGTCCACACAGCCAGAGACTTTTGGAGATACAGAAGTAAAACATCCTCAGGGAGCTTCATGAAATAAGAAACCATGAGAGAAAGCTAGCAGACATCATGTGTGCCCTGCCAGCTGTCAGAGAAACCCCAAACTTCATCGGCCTTTCTTTAGTGAAGGTAACCTCTTGTTGTTGCCTTAATTTGGACATTTTCATGACCTTAGAACTGTAAACTCGAACTTAATAAATTCCCCTTTTTAAAAGCCATTCCATTTTTGGTATTCCATTGTGTCAGAGAATGTGCATTAGATAATTTCAATCTCATTAACTCATTTTGTTTCCCAGCATGCAATCTGTCCTGGAGAAAATTCCATGTGCACTGGAGAAGAATGTATATCCTGCTGTCTTGGGGTGTAACAACCTATATAAGCCTGTTAGGTCTATTTCTTTGTTGATCCTCTGTCTTGTTGTTCTGCCTATAGTGGAGAGTGGTGTATTGAAGTCTCCCACAATTATTTTTGAAAAGTCTATAGCTCCTTTCAGTTTTGCCAATGTTTGCCTCATGTACCTGGAAACTCTTTGATTGGGAGTGTAAATATTTATGATTTTATTTCCTCCTTTTTTGTCTCTTATGATATTACTATAGCTACTCCTGCTTTCTTTTGGTTACAGCTTGCATAGAAGATCTTTTTCAACCCTTTCACTTTAAATCAAATTGTTTTCTTCAGTCTAAGATGTGTCTCTTGTAAACAGCATATAGCTGTATTATATTTCTTAATCCATTCTTAATCCATTCCCACAATTGTATCTTTTAATTGGTGAGTTTAGTCTGTTAGTGTTCAAAATAATTACTGTAAAAGCAGTTCTTGAATGTATGATCTAATGCTTTACTTTTTATTTGTCAGATCTACATATTATTTCCTTCTCTCTTTTATCCTTTAAATGACCATTACTGATATTCTTCAAGTCTGTGCCCTTCTCCAGACCTCTCTCTACTCTCTTGTAGTGTCTTTATCCAGTTTTTGTATGACCTGTCTCTCTCTCCTCTCTATGATTGATAAAAAAAATCTATAATAATAAAAGACAAAGTTGAAAGATTATACAACTACATATACAAATTTAGTATAAAACTTCTCTTTTAAAAAATATATATTGTTGGTAAAGTACAGAAATGAATTATGGAATAGCATAGAGGACCCTCAGATAAGTTGTTTTTGTTTCCTAGGACCTCAAACAAATATCATGAAATGGGTGGAGTAAAACAATAGGAATCTGTTGGCTCATGGTTTTGAGTCTAAAAGAAAGTCCACATCGAGCCATCATGAAGATGAAGCTTTCTTCACTAAGACTAGTGTTCTAGGGTAGGCTGCTGTTAATCCCTGCTTCCTCTATCAAATAGCAAGTGTGGTAGTTAGGTTCAGGTGTCAACTTGGCCAGGTGAAGTTGCTTGTTTTGTTGCTGTGGATATGAGCCAATGGCATGTGAACTTCATCTGTTGCTGATTACATCTGCAGTTGGCTAGGAGGCATGTCTGCTGCAATGAATGATGTTTGATTTAACTGGCTGGTTCTTAAATGAGAGAGCTCAACATAGAACAGCAAAAGCAGCTTAGCATGCCTCATCTCAGCACTCCCAGCTCAGCCCAGGCCTTTGGATATGTAGAAAGGAATCACCCCGGGGAAAGTTGTTGGAACCCAGTGGCCTGGAGAGAAGCCAGTAGAGATCACCCTGTGCCTTCCCATCTAAGAAAGAGCCTCAGTTGAAAGTTAGCTGCCTTTCCTCTGAAGAACTATATGTTAGCTAAATCAATCTCCTTTTATTGAAAGCCAATCTGTCTCTGGTGTGTTGCATTCAGGCAGCTAGCAAACTAGAACAGCAGGGCATATGATATGATGACATCTTCTGATCTTTATATTCTCTTTTAGGTTCTATTGATTTTAGCTTCTTACTTCATGTGGCTTTCTCTCTCTGTGTCTCTGTTTCTGAGAGACTTGTTGCTGCTTATAAAGGACTCCAGTAATAGAATTATGACCCATCCTGATCGAACTGGACCACACCATTTTAACTGAAGTAATATCATCAAAGTTTCTGTTTACAATGGGCTCACATAAACAGAAATGGATTAAATTTAAGAACATTTTTCTGTAGAACATACAACTTCAAACCGCTCCACTCCACCATATGGACTCCAATAAGACATATTCTTTCAATATGCAAAATATGTTCATTCCATCACAATAACCGAAAAATCTTAAGTCATTTCAGAAACAATGCTTAGTACAAAGACTCATCAAAATCAGTTATGGGTATGGTCTGTCCTGGGACATAATTCCCCTCCCTCTGGAAAATTGTAAAACCAAGAAAAAAAGTATTCTGTTTCCAATATACAATGGAGGGACAGGCATCAGGTAAACATTTCCATTACAGATGGGAGAAATTGGAAGGAAAATGGGCCATGTGTCTCAAACAACTCCAAAATCCAGTATGGCATACTCTGTTCCAGGTTCTGAAAGTCACCTATGGAAGGGAATTTTATTCTCTGGGCCTGATGAAACGGCAGCTCCCTGCCTTCCAAGTATTTGCCCAGTGATGATGCGGCTGTCTTTCTGAACAATGGGGTAGAAGGCTTGCCCTCTCCAAGTACAGGGGCAGATTCACCCTTTCTAAACACATGGATGGGCTCATTCTCTTTCTTGGTCCAAGAAGATGTCTTTGGTCTGGATCACAGTTTTCATATATACCCTTGAAGTGATTTTTCTTCACTTTGCGCCTTCTCTGTCTATTTTAGACAGACTGTCTGTGGTTTCTTCTATACATACCTCACAAATATCTTGTCAGCTTTGCATGTAGTTCAAGGAGTCCAAACCATTAGACAAACCATTTGACAAAAGAACTTTCCACAGATATTTCCCAGATAACTGCATTTCCAATCCTAATTTCTGCAGAAATTGATGAATTGCTCCATTGCTAGTGTGGTAGTTAGATTCAGTTGTCAACTTGGCCAGGTGAAGGCACCTAGTTCTGTTGCTATGGACATGAGCCAATGGTACGTGAACCTCATCTGCTCCTGATTACATCTGCCATGGGCTAGGAGGTGTGCCTGCTGCAATGAATGACATTTGACTTAATTGGCTGGTGCTTAAATGAGAGAGTGCAACGTAGCACAGCCTAAGCAGCTCAGCATTCCTCATCTCAGCACTTGCAGCTCAGCCCAGGCCTTTGGAGATGCAGAAAGAAGTCACTCTGGGGAAAGTTGTTGAAACCCAGAGGCCTGGAGAGAAGCCAGCAGAGATCACCCCGAGCCTTCCCACATAAGGAAGAACCTCAGTGGGAAGTTAGTTGCCTTCCCTCTGAAGAACTAACAAAATAACTGCCCTTTTATTAGAAGTCATTCCATCTCTGGTGTGTTGAATTCTGGCAGCTAGCAAACTAGAACAGATTTGGTACCAGAGAGTGGGGTGCTGCTGCGGTTTGCAAATACTAGATATGTTGGAACGGTGTTTTGGATGGCAAAGGGGAAGATTTTGGAGGAACTGTGAAGAGAATGATGGAGAAGTCCTGGAGTGCTTGAAGAGACTGTTGGTGTAAATGGAACCACTGCCAATCAGGACAAAGGGGGACACAAAGGGACAAATTGGAGTTTGCAGGGTGAGAACTATGGAAGCTCAGATCTGAAGCCAAGAAAACTCGGCCAGGAGAGTGGACCCACCCATATACATGGAGAGGGTGAGTTTACCCTGAAGGGTCAGGATAAGTCTCCCACCTTATTGCAGTGGAAGAGTCGTGCAGCCTCAGGCCTTGGAGAAGGTATGGCACCCTCCTTGGAGACTGGGGAGAGCCTGGCTGCCACCACATGGAGGGGTTGAGCATGTGCCCTGGAAATGGCAGAGCCCAGGGGTGACCCCGATGCCTGGAGAGAGTGGAGCCGAGAAAAAGGTGGTCTCCTCAATGTTCCCCGAGTTTGATTTGGAAAGAGGTGGGCCACTGCATAGGCACTTGGAAAAGGTGGGACTGCCACTTTCTAAAGCTGAAGGATAAATGATTTTCAGACTTTGAAATCCCATGGTGCTTGCCCTGCAGGTTTTACATCTGTATTTCTTCCAATTTCTCCCTGTGGAAATGAAAACCTGTATCCTGTGACTGTCCCTCCTTTGCATATTGGCACCAGACAACTTGTTTTGAGATTCACAGGTCCACAGTCAGAAGAGAATTTTTTTTTTTTTTGCACCTTAATATTGTTTAAGGTGATGCAAGTAGTTGCCAAGTTGACAAGGGGTGGACGTGTGGTAGTTAGAGTCAGTTGTCAACTTGGCCAGTGAAGGCACCTAGTTCTGTCGCTGTGGACATGAGCCAATGGTACGTAAACCTCATCTGTTGCTGATTTACATCTGCAGTCACCTAGGAGGCGTGTCTGTTGCAATGAGTGACGTCTGACTAATGGGCTGGTGCTTAAATGAGAGAGTGCAACGTAGCACAGCCCAAGCAGCTCAGCATACCTCATCTCAGCACTTGCAGTTCAGCCCAGGCCTTTGGAGATACAGAAAGAAGTCACCCCGGGGAAAGTTGTTGGAACCCAGGGGCCTGGAGAGAAGGCCAGCAGAGACCATCCTGTGTCTCCCCATGTAAGAAAGAACCTCAGTGGAAAGTTAGCTGCCTTTCCTCTGAAGAACTAACAAAATAAATCCCCTTTTATTAAAAGCCAATCTGTCTCTGGTGTGTTGCATTCCAGCAGCTAGCAAACTAGAACAGCTAGCATATCCACACATGGAGTATTATTCTCTGAGGATTTGATTTCCAGAAACTCAGAATTTTCCAAGCAATCAATTTCTGGTTTCTTTGTGTCAAGGAATTTATTTCTCAGCTTGTCCCTTTTCTCTTACGTTTTATTATTAGCTGCAAGGAAAAAAAAAAAGGCTATTTTATATACTAAGCTTGGGAATCTCCTCATCTAAATATTTGTCACACTCAAATTCTGCATTTTATCAGAGATCAAGACCCAATTTTGCCAAGTTCTCCACCAATTTAAAACAAGGATCACTTTTCCTCCAGTTTCTAATAACACATTCATCATTTTGGTCTAAGGACCCATCAGAAGCACCCTTAATATTCATATTTCTACTAGTATTCTCTTCAAAGCAACCTAGACCTTTTCTATCAAGTTCCTCACAATTTTTTCCAGCTTCTACCTATAACCTAATTCCAAAGCCATTTCCACATTTTTGGTATTTGCAATATACATTACCACTTCCAGTACCAAAATCTTCTTTAGCATCCTTGGCTATTCAAGCAAATACCACGAAGTTTCTTGGGTAAAGAAAAAAAGGGAACTTACGTTTTCAAGGTTTTGAGGCTAAAGGAAAGTCCAAGTCAAGACATAATAAAGGCAATGCTATCTTCCCTAAGATAAGCATTCCAGGGCAAACTGCTGGCAATCCTTGTCTACTCTGTCAGCAAGTCTACTCTGGCAAGGCGGCATCTCCTCATCTCTCTCTTCTCTTCCAGTTTCCACTGATTTCAGCTTCTTGCTTCCTGTCACTTTATCTCTCTCTGTCTGAATTTCTCTGTTTTAAAAAGGAAACAATAATAGAATTGAGACCCACCTAGATTAACATGGTCCACATTTTCTTAATTAAGTAACTTCATCAAAATTTCCTACTTACAGTGTGTTCACAACCATAGGAATGGATTAAATTTAAGGCATATTTTTCGTTGTCCAATTGGTTTAAACCACCACATATATGAATAATTTATTTTTGGAAAAATTACCACTGCAAAGCTGTGAGAAATATGGTAAATTCTACAAGGTCCTTTAGTTATCTATATTAAATACTATCTAATATTTAGCTTCTACCAAATATACATGTAAATGATTTCTGATGAATTACAGATTTAAAAGAGCCACCAAAAATGGAGGGGAGGGTGCATAAGAATGGAATAACAATTTCACAGGATATCATTGGCTTTACCAAGTATCAAGTTTACTTAGATGTAAGAAAAATTACAGAAGAGATATGCAGAATAGCATGATATCCAGACGCAGATTCTAATACTCCCAGACACACACACACACAATACAGGGCCATGAGAAACAAGACATAATAGGTACTAATCATCTCAGCACAAGTAAGCTATCGGCTCTGGACTCTTCAGCCTTTATAACTTGCTAGTCACATAACCTCTCCAAACTATGTGACAAGCTCTTTTTCCTTGATTCAGGTACACCTCATCAACTACATGTAACACAGACACTAATCGATGTTTACAAGATGATACAGTGTTCTTAGACCTAACACAAATTACTGACAACCACATACGTAACCATATATTCACGCTTGTAATGAACTCAGTTGAGTTAGCTCAGTAAGACTCTCATTTTCCTAAATTGAAATGGAAAGTAGATTAATATGGCTAAAATCATCATGCATTTCTATAGCTGGAGAAAATATTATAGGCTGCCATTTAACCATTTCTTTCCATTATGAATATAAAAGCATCATAGTTTCAAAGAGAAAAACATGAGAATAGATCATTACCTTATTATCTGCAAAGATTTCTTAGGACACAAAAATATATAAACCATTGAGAATGGTATTAGCGATTTAAACTATGTTAAAATGACAGATATCTGATTATTCATATTCTCTATTAAGAGATTGATAAGTAAAGAAAGACTATGAGAACATATTTTCAATTTGCATATCAAACAAAGGATGCACATTTATAAGGTACAAATTACAATATCTTTAACCTGTTAATAACATACTTTCACAACTTTGAGAAGAGGTTCAGTTTATGAGACAAACAATATCATGTGTGGCCAAGACTGTGGGGAAACAAACTTTCATACACTGCAGATGGAATTATAAATTGATACAAATACTTCGAACATTGTTTTTCAGTAGATACTAAATATGAACATAGGAATAATTCATTACATAATGATTCCATTACTAGTTATATGCCCAAGGGAAATGGTAAATAAGTTAATTGGAATATATTTAGAATTATCAGCATTATTAAAATATCTCAAGCCTAAAAACAACTCAAATATCCATAAACACTAGAATAGATACTTAAATTATGCTGTAGTCAGACAAAGAGTATTACACAAAAATGACAAAATATTAAGCAAAGAATCTAGACAAAGAAGAGTAAAATTTAAATTATCTTACGTATGAAAAACTTAAAAAGGAAAATAGAACTAAGTCAGAAATAAGAAGGAAGGAGATAATGAATGGGATAGAGTAAGAGTAAGAATGCAGAATTTCTAATGCTTCATTTTTATAGAGATTAAAGGAGTGTATTTAATTTATGATAATTTATCAAATTCTGGTCCTGATATCAGGATTTGCTATAGGTGACATACTTCCATGAAAATATTTATTCATAAATAAAATGCCACCATATTTTACTGTTTACTAACAAGCTGATATCAATATTTATTTAGAAATGCAAAAAGTCAAGAATAGCAAAGAAAATATTGAATATTATACAGCTATACTAAGGACATGGTGGTATTTTTCCAAGTTTAGAGAAATAGAGAAAACAGAATAGAGTTCAGAAACAAATGCAAGAATGTGGGGACAGTTAATTTGTGATAAAGATGATAATTCAGAGCAGTGAAAATAGCTTTTTCCTAAAAAATGGCGCTAGATTGCTTGGAATCTACATTTAAAATATATTGACACTTGTTTCACAAGGTACAAAAGCAGCAATTAGAATTTATAAGTAGAGATAACTGTGAAAGGTAAGATAATGAGGGGCAGGCCATGGTGGCTCAGTGGCAGAGGTCTCGCCTGCCATTCCGGAGACCCGGGTTTCATTCCCGGTGCCTCCATGCAAAAAAAAAAAAAAAAAGAAAAATTTTTCTAAAAGGTAGTTATTTCTTAAAATGACAAAAAAGGATCCACCACAAAAGAAAATGTTAATAAATTGTAACACAATTATTTCAAGAATTTTTACACCTAAAGACATTAATAGAGAAAATGGGTAGTCACAGAGTAGGGAGGAATACACAAAATCTTTATAACCAACAAAGCA
Organism: Myrmecophaga tridactyla; assembly: GCA_004026745.1. Lineage (NCBI taxonomy): Eukaryota > Metazoa > Chordata > Mammalia > Pilosa > Myrmecophagidae > Myrmecophaga > Myrmecophaga tridactyla. Next base: position 103,656 of record PVIY010002283.1, on the reverse strand, counting down.
TCTCTTATCTGGTACAACTTGTCCACAATAATCATGTTTTTATACCTGACACATTCTGGGAGTGCAGGATACTCCATCAGGAAAATTCACTTCCCTCCATGGCAACAATTGTATCCTTCCATTTCTAAGTAACAGGTATCAGATTCTGATAGCGATTCCACTGAGCTTCCTCTCATCTGATTGAAGTAGGAGAAGTATACTCTCTCAAGCCCTAGTCTATGGGGTGGTGAGACTCAAAGCCTACCAGTAGGTCTGAAGGAGCCTATCATCTTATCCCCAGCTCCCAGCCTGAAACAATTTAAACCTTTTTATATACAAGAGCACTTGAGAGGTCAAGCATTGATGATTAACACATCTCCACCCCATCATTAATACCTGTATAGAATATATGCTATGTATTTTCTATGATAGGTGCTTAAAATATATTGCCTTTTAATTTAATATGTAAAATATCTGCTCAAGTTAGTTAGAATTATCCTCATTTAATATAAAAATATGTCTCAGAAATATTAAGCAGTTACCCAGAATCACTTAACTAGCTCTCTGTTTGAGAGAGCAAAGTGTGAAATATTTGACAAATTAATGTATCAAATTTCTCTCTGAATAAGGTTTTCCACTCTTTTCTAAGTACATGTTCAATATTGTTCTAAAGGAACATATTAAAAATAATTTTATCAGCCAAAAGAGAAAAACAAAATCACCACTGTGTTTTCTTAGTCATATCTTTCTTTTAATGCTATTTCACAGATTCATTGCCCTTCTGTGGCCCTAGATTTTACTTTCAATGAGCAATGGTATTTTCAAAAAATAAAATCTATCTTAAAAAGCTGAATATTTACCATAATTAACATAACAAGAGAATTCTTCAGTTTCTGAAAATAGTTCCAAAGGGGGCATACCAAAATATTTCTAGCAGTATCATCATCAAAATATTAAAGTTTTGGTCTTACTGAAATATAGGGGAGTGCATATATTTTGTTATCACCATAAAGCATGCATCAATTTTGTAGTACATGAAAGCAAAGTATTTGTTGTACATAAAAATAAAATATTTTAACAAAATACATTTCTCTATACCACTTTTATTTCTTAAGGATTTTGATCCAATTTGCCTGAATGCATTAATGTCATGATTATTGCTGTGATATATCCATCATCATTTAACATTGAACATTATGAATAATTTTATGAGTAAAATATGTGCTTTCTTGTGAACATAAATTTCAAAGTAATGTAAAGAAAGTTAATGGAAATAGTGAAAATCAGATGTGTCATTACTAGTAGAATTGTATTATGGAAAATGATTAACTTGATTATTACAGTGTGTATTTTTAAGAACTGTGAAGGAACTGGGATTTTTACTCAAATTGTGAGTGAACGAGTTAGACTGTAAAAGTTTCATAAGACATGGAAAAATTCAGTCAGAGAAAAAGGACTTTATTACTCACAACAGAACAGGCAGCCTGAGCTTCATCTTCACATCAGTTACACTTTACCCCTGAAGTCGTACAGAGGTGACACACAAGAGGGCCAGATGGATGCTGCACATTAAATGGGTTTGCGTTACAGCTGAAGAATCCCTAACTTAAAAACTCCCTTTATAAGCATACTGCCAGCAAATATACTCAACTTTTGCCCTGCGAAGGCACAATCTTTATTGGATTGTTCATGAGACAAAGTTGCCCTCAGCCCTGGAAGAAGACGTTATGTCTGTCCTACAAGTCTACTCACTTGTTTTGCAAGCATTTTCAGAACATTTGTATAACCTTCTTGAAAATGTAATACTGGAAAATAAGCTGATACAAGACTTGCAGAAATGGAATGAAGAAGTGTCTACGAACAGATAGACTTGCTTGCATAGGTTTCCTCTTGCTTAGATATGCCTCCAAATTTTAGGAATGTTCTCACCCCTTTCCACCTTCCCAGGTATAGTGTGCATAGCTCAGTTTATAAAGCATTACCTTGCTTATGATCTGAAGGGAGCCTGTCAAAGCCCTCTCCAATTAGAGCCCTCCTGAAAGAACTGGATGCTTCGAATAGTAACATGCATATTAAGGAATTGCAAGTTTCATTTTCCCCCAGTCAAGTACCATATATATATATATGGTACTTTTATATATATACATATATACACATATATATATATGGTTAAAGGTTAGTATCTGCAGATATAAGAATGAGAGACATTGATAGAGAGGAGAAAAAAGTAAGACTTCAAAAGAGAAGCAGGGTTCATGGGTAGTTCAGTGGTTAGAATGCCCACCTTTCATGCGGGAGGCCCGAGTTTGATTTCCTGACCATGCACCCCGCCCCACAAAAAAAAAAAAAAAAAGAAAAAGGAAAGAGAGTAACAGACTGAGCCTTAAGCCTTGAAATTCTGGCTTGGTTCTGAGTCTCAGCTGCTTTCCTGACTTTGGGTATAACTAAATGATCAGTTTCTTTTTTTTTTGCTTACATGAGCTCAATTAAGTTATATATCTGCATATTGAGAAAGAGAAAGGCATAAATAAAACAAAAATAATGTGCCTTCTGCTACTATTTATTTCTACTCTAAGTGTGAAGATAGGTGCTGTGTATTGGAGGGCTGTTTCCTCTTTCAAGAGCTTCGCAATTCAGATATTGGCCAATTTTGGAAATGAGATATAGTCAGTTTGTGTCAGGAGAAAAGAATAAGGATAACTGACCCAGACTGGAATTGGATATCAGATCATGCCAAGTATCAAACTTCAATTATGAATTGAGATCTTTTACAGGCCAAGCCATTTAATAGGCATACTTGGCCTTTGGAATAGTTTACAATTGGTCTTCAATTAATCCTCTTCTCATAATATAATTTTATGATTAGGTCAAGTATTTATCATTCAATCCTCTTTAAAGAGAATAAAATTAATCATAGATAATGGGAAAAAAAGTTCAAAATGTTAGATTGAGGCCACCTTGTACATCCTAATAAATGTACTCATTGGAGATATTGCGCAATCATTCCAGATCACTGCAATAAAGCAAACATTGCAATAAGCGAGATATGTGAATTTTTTTGGTTTCTCAGTGCATATAAAAGTTATATTTACACTATATTGTGGTTAGTATATTATGTACCACAACATTATGTCTATATAAATGATCTACAAACTTTAATTAAAAAAAAAACACTTTATTGCTACAAAGTACTAAGCATTATTCAAACCTTCAGCTATGTAAAATCTTTTTGCTGGTGGAGGGTCTTTCCTTGATGCTCATGGCTGCAGACAGATCAGGGTGGTGGTTGCTCTTCAGGTTGGGGTGGCTGAGGCAATTTTTAAAAAAACAAGACAACAATGAAGTTGGAACAGCTACTCTTCCCTTTCAAAAAGCATTTCTCTATAGCATGCTATGCTGTTTGATATCTTTTGACCCACAGTAAACTTTCAAATTTGGAATCAATCCTCTCAAACCCTGCCACTGAATTATCAAATAAGTTGAAATAAATGTGCTAAATTCTTTATTGTCATTTCAACAATATTCATAGCATCCTCACAAGGAATAGATTCAATGTCACAAAACCACTTTGCTCATTCATAAGAAGCAATTCCTTATTCATTAATGTTTTACCATGAGATTGCATCAATTCATTTGCAGCTTCAGGCTCCACTTCTACGTCTTGTTCTCTTGCTATTTCCACCAGTAGTTTTGTCCCCTACTGATCTCAAATACACCAAAGTTATCTATGAAGTTAGAACTGACTTCCAAACACTTAATAAGATTGATATTTTGAACACTCCCCGTGAGTCACAAATGTTCTTAATGGCATCTAAAATAAGTCCTTTCCAGAAGGTTTTCGATTAACTTTGACCAGATTCATCAGAATTACTCTCTACGGCAGGTATAGCCAAAAATGTATTTCTTAAATGATAAGACTTAAAGTTGAAATTTTTTCTTGATCTATGGGCTACAGAATGGAGGTTGTATTAGCAGACATGAAAGCAACATTAAACTTGTTGTACAACTTATCTCCATCAGAGCTGTTGGGTAACCAAGTACATTATCAATGAGCAGTAATATTCTTAAAGGGAGCTTTTTTGAGCAATAGGTCTCAACAGTGGAACGTTCTGTAAGCCCTGTTGTAAGCAGATGTGCTGCCGTCTAGGCTTTGTTGTTCCACTTATAGACATAGGCAGAGCGGATTCAGTGAAAAAATTCAATACTTTTCAAGGGCACTGTGAGCTTTAGAATGGTAGGTGGGCAATGACTTCAACTTAGCATCACTAGTTACATTAGTCCCTAAGCAGATAATCAGTTCGTCCATTGAAACTTCGAAGCCAGACATTTGCTTCTCCTCTCTAGCTATGAAAGTTCTAGGTGGCATCATCTTCTAATAGAAGGTGTTTCATCCAAATTTAAAAACTTTTTTATTGTTGCCACCTTCATCAATTATTTTAGCTAGATCTCTGAATAACTTGCTGCAGCTTTTACATCAGCACTTTTTTTGCTACAACTTCCACTTTTATGTTCTGAAGACTGTCTTTCCTTATATCTTATGAACTAACCCCTGCTATCTTCCAGTTTTTCTTCTGCAGCTTCCTCATCTCTCTCAGCCTTCACAGAACTGAAGAGAGTTAAGGGCTTGCTCTGGTTTAGGCTTTGGTTTAAGGGAATGCTGTGGGTAATTAGATTTTTTATCTAAACCATGAAAACTTTCTCTATATCAGCAATAAAGCTGTTTCACTTTCGTAATATTTATGTGTTCACTCGAGTAACACTTTCCAGTTCCTTCAATAACTTTTCCTTTGCGTTCACAACTTCGTTAAATCTTTGGCACAAAAGAAGTCCCCAAAATGTTTCAATGGTAACATAATAATGTATTGTGAGAATTACCAAAGAGGGACACAAAGCAAGCACATGGTTTTAGATAAATGGTGCCAACAGACTTGTTTGATGCAGGGCTGCCACGAACCTTCAATTTATATAAAACACAGTATCTGTGGAGTGCCCCAAAGTGAAGAATGATGAAATGAGGTATGACTATATAAAGAAGTATATTTCACCTTTTTCCTGATTCAATGTAAAATCTCTAGTTTGTCTAACCTTCCTACTCAATTTTGGGTCTCGGTTTCGGGGGCAGGAGGATTCCTTTTATTATTCAACTGTAATTACATGCCATGAGTCTGTCTATCATATTATCACAAAGCCATTAAGAAATATTTTGAAAAAAATAATTGCCCACACAAATTAAATCAGGTAGTGGTGGCTTTATTTTGGACCACACACCAACTACTATCAGAGTGTAGGCAGCACTGTAGCAAAAAAGACAACCGATGAATCTCTTTGGTCCATTAATGCAGTAGTCACTCAAATACCAACCAGAGAATCTATGAGGCTCTTGGAAAATGAAGTGGACAGCGTTTGCTTGGACATTTTCTTGATCCTGATACATTTGCTGTTTTGAAAATTATTTCTTGGATTATTTTATCTTTTTTTTTCTTATTTGCTTAATGTTTATTGTTTTATAGAAGAATTTAATGTACACTTAATAATAGTGCTTTAATTTTTATGTGTTGCAAACATATTCTCTCAGTTGGTTAATGTGTGACTCTTTGCTGTTAAATTATTTTGAAATTGCTTAATGCACAGAATTTTTTAAATGTACTGTAGTAAAATATATCAATAGTTTCCTTTATGCTTTTGTCTTGAATATTTTTGCATGTTGTTTATAAAATTCTTGCTTATTCTGGTGTCAAATAAGATACACTGATACTTACTAAAATGTATCTAAATTTTGGTTTTGATTTTTAGATTTTTTATTACCTGAGATAGATTTCTATATATGGTGAAAACGAGGATCTGGTCGTTTTTAATCTATGAAGATAAACAAATGTTTTGTACCATTCTTAATCTATTTTTTTATATCCATTTACATTACCACCCTTTTCATAGAGCAGGTTGCCATAAATTCAGGTATTGGTTGCTGTTCTCCTTATTCTGTTTTTTCCTTTCACATGGGCAGGCACCGGGAACCAAACCCGGGTCTCCCACATGGCAGGTGAGAACTCTGCCACTGAGCCACCATTGTCCACCCTCCCCTTATTCTATTTTGATAAAAAATATTTTGGTTAAAATAAAAACAATATTAAAAATTAAAAAGAAGATATGACTTAATATCCTAAAATTCGAAATGGTGATTAAAGTCATGTATTTGGATGTAGTCACACAGGAAGAACATGGTGAAAGAAATACCATAAGTCTCATTATGGTATCCCTAACACAATCAGCAATTCTTTTATTATTTTTCATGGTTTTTTGTCCCTGTATCTGGACTATTTAATTTTGTTTTATTTTCTGAATTAGAATTTGTAGTCAATTTTTTCTAATACTACAATGAAATGTATGTGAATTATGTGCTATTTATTCCAAATTATAAAAGATACATGGATTAAATCTAAACTATGATGATACTATTATAGTATTCTCTTTTAAGGTAGGGTTCTTCCACAAAGTAGTTGACTTGAAGAATGTCAGAAATTCAAACACACAGGCATCCACAGTTCTATGAATATTTTCTTACTAACATTGAAATCATGTTCTGCCACATCTTTATAAAAAGTTTTGCTGCTTCAGGTGTGGACCGACTTTTAAATTTAGTAAGAAGATGATTACCTTGTTTTTATTTAGTTGAGTAAAATTTTAAAATGAAATTTACCATACATCAAAACAATGCTTTTATCTTAGATCTATGCTGACTTAACATACATGTACATGTATATTCTCTTTTGCTTCATAAAGGATACATAATACGTAGTGCTGATGATCATATATAGACCACTTTAATATTTATATTCTAAGCACAGATATTATCAAAATTGCTTTCCTTAAAGTATAAGCATTCAGCCCAGATTCGATTCCCTGACCATGCACCAACTTAGTAAATAAATAAATAAATAAAAATTAAAAACATAAGCATTCAGAAGAAAGTGACTGATATATTTTAATACTGCACAAATTGACTTTTTGAAGATACACTTTATTAATATGGTTTTTCAGCACCTTTTATCCTGTGGCTTCATTATTCAACTCTCAAGAATATATTGAATGACAGAGTGGGAAAACGGAGCCCTGTCTGCCCCCAGACCAATGCAGACCTTGGGTGTGGAACAGCCCTGTGCTCCAGACTAGGAGGCAGATGCATATTTGAGAGCAGATTTCATTGTTCATATATTTTTTGGTACATTTGTTGACTTGGAGATATTACTTTAATTAGATTAAAAATAGAATTTGAACTAAAATTAAATATAATATGATACTGTCTTCCATTGATCCCATAAAAGCCACCATCACTGTTAAAAAGGCAAGTTCAAGAACCTATAATCCATTAAGTGCAATCTTCAAACCTCCAATCAAATGTTTTCTATGTTTATCATTTATTGGTGTATTTTGTCTGTCCTAAACATATTAGTCATTCATCATTTAAATGTCTGATTTCATTAGAAACCATTTGAACATTTTGTCTCCCTCCCACCATAAAAATAAAGTTACTAATCTGCTTAAGAAGTCAACTATGCATAAACATTCTGGTTTGCTCTCATTCATCACTCAGTGACCAGTAAGACTCAGTAGGCTAAAGACTGAGTTTTCAAATGATTTTCCACATGAAAGTGCTGAGCTATGGAAATTACTTTCTCGTCACATCTTAACGTACATAGAGTGAAACTTTCATATTACTTTAAAAATCATTAAATAGTGTTGAATTCTGTCTACTCTATTTAAATGACTGCAACTTGCCTTTAGCATTATAATCAGAAAGATATTAAGCCTCAAGGTCACCCACAATTTGGAGTACTGAACCAGATAATCACCCTGAAGATGCTTCTGACAGAAGTAATGCATTACTTAAAGAGAGGATTCCAAAACCTGCTGTTATGACCTAAGTATACATGGAAAACAGTGATTGTCAGTCATAGGTCACACAGCTTTACTCTTCAGGCAGTGCTTTGCCGTTGATTAGCTTTAATTAGGTCAGAGTCCAGCAAGAAAGTGCATGGTGCACAAGTTTCACCATCTTTTCAGTTGCTACAGTTTTCTCTTCTTTACTGAAAGTCTGTGCTGAGCCAGGCTTTACCTATGACAGGCTATAGCAACATGGGCACTTTTACTGTGCTGTTCTGGTGTTTTGAGTCACCAGCTTCTCTCTGGCTTTGTCATGTACAGAAGGATTCCATGGAGAAAAGATAATTGCACATCCTCTATTTTAGGTTGCTCAAACAAAGCAACAGCACTTACGCTAACACTGTCAACCATTTACTTTTAAAGAGCTGAACATCTTTTTCACACAGTGCTGCAGCCTCTGGATTTAGGGAGCTTGCTGTATCAATCTTGTAGAAAATTCTCCTTGCATACGTTAATACTTGCCAAACATGATGTGGTTCTGCCTCCATTTTGCAAGTGCTCAATTCACCTGAGGTGGGATTACTAGCGGGTGAAAGACAGAAATATCAACCACCAGGCGTAGACATTCACCACCTGGTTAGTTATCAGGGATATACTTGGTTCCCATCTAAAAGTGAAGAGTCTAGTTTCTGACCATTAAGTGTGATGTTAAGCATATTGGGTTATTTTTGTTATTCCTTTTGAAGTTGAGAGGAAATTCCTCTCTATTTTAGTTTGTTGATAGTTTTGACATTACAAAATGACAAACCGTATTGGATTTTATTAAATGCATTTTTTGTAGCATTTGATGGTATAACATATATTTTGTTCTTTAACTTGTTAATGTGGTGGATTGCATTGCTTGATTTTCAATTTTTAGACTAATCATGCTTACTGTTTCAGCTTCTTGGCTGCTAAAACAAATACCATAGAGTGTGTTGGCTTAATGAAAGAAATTTAGTGGCTCATGGTTTTAGAGGATAGAAGGCTTGTTTCATCCTAGGGTTTCTATTTCCTGGAAGTTCAACAATTTGGGGGGTTTCTTGGCTTTTCCATCATACGGAAATTTACATGGTAGGATCTTCTCCTTTCCTTTCCATGTTGTTGATGTCCACCTCCTAATTTTTCCCCATGGCTTCCCTCTGTGTTCTATTTCTTTGTTTATAATAACTCCAGCCATATTGGATTAATGTCTACTCTATTTGGGCACACCTTAACTAATTATATCTTCAAAGGTCCTATGAGTTCAAGACCCAAAGGACCAGGCATTGGGGTCTGAACATGCTTTTTGTGGGACACATGATTTAATTCCTAACATATACCTAGAAAAATCCACTTAGATGTAGTGTATAATTATCTCTCTTACAATGGCCCCTAAAGGCAAACATATGCCTACCTTTTTGTTTTCATCCTCCTAATATAACTATGCCAAACATTTTCTGTTAAGACATTATGTTTTTTACATTATTATATCTGTGGAATGCTTTTCTGCTGCTGAAATATTTAGTGTAATATTTCCTTACGTAGAAAATATTCTGATTTCCCTGGAATTAAGAATTGTCTAAATTTTCTCATACTTTTTTCAGTACTCAGTATTTTTTCGTCAACACATTCTGAGAGTAATAAAACTGTTAAAAGTCTACACTCTTAAAGAAGCCTATCAATTCCATTTTGTCCTCTTCAAATCTTTCCAGACTTCTTTTACCTTCTTTTTCAGTTTGGACTATTTTTTTTTTCCAGATCTGCTGCATGTAAATTTAAATGGCTTGGAAATCTTAATTTCATTGGGGATTACTTTCTTCTTAGTGTCAGATCTGTTTCCTAGAACCTATATTTCTTGAATTTATGAGGTCTTCTTGAATACCTTAATTCCCCCTTTTGGTGAAACATATTCTCTGTGAGTGACAGCCATAGGAAGCAAGTTTATGAGCAAAGGTCCACAAGAATTATATTTTTATGATTCTTAAGACTTGGACTGATGAAATATATTTTAACTGTATTTCTGTTCTTTTTAGTCTTTTTCCTCGTAGGTATAGCTTCCTCTTTGTTTTAGCCCAAACTTTTGCATTAAAGTTGTATAAATAAAAAAATAATAAGCTGTTTAGAAGTTCTCTGGGCATTGGTGCTCCTTTCTATAGAGAGAAATAGCTCAGAAAACCAGATCTTTCATTAGATAATATCCAAAAATCATTAGATAATTTTGTTTTGCTTTGATTTTCTCTTGGTCAAATTAGTTTTCTCTGAAAGGAATTCCAAGTATCTTGCCTAGGGAATTGTAAATTTGGTTTTCAGTATTCAGAGATCAGAGCAAACAAAAGAACACAGGGCAGTCAAAACTAAATTTGCAAATTTTCACTGCATCTCCCTATTTTAAATTAGGCTACCTAACTCCATTTTCACTTGAGTTTAATAGTTATATCTCAGCACTTCTCTCTTTTTTGTTTTAAAAAGTAAATTTGTTCACCTAACATTTGAGAGGGAGGGTTCACTTGAAGAAGAATATATTTTTATGAAAACAAGCCATATTAACTTTCAACTGAGTTTTGCATTTTAGGAACTAAATAGTAGCAACCCACATCTACTTTTATTTTTCCATTTCCACTCCTGAGAAAACTATAGGTTAACTATTTTGCCATGGCTAAACATGTCCTATTACATTTCTTATTACATTCTGATACTGATTGGTGACTCTGAAATTTCAATTTTACAGGTATAGGTATATCTTCAAATACATCAGGGATATATTTATATAATATAGCTAAATAAAAATCACTTGTTTCCTGATGTATAAACTGCACTTCTGCCCCATTCAGTATATGTACACCATTGGTCGTTAATAGGAAAAAGTAAATTTGATCCTTTTCCTTGCAGGGAATGCAATGAGAATGACAAATCAAGATGTTTGAAGAAAGTATAATGGAAAATCAAAGGTTTGTCTTCTGATACTGCTATGTGATGTTATCTCACAATTGTCATTTGAAACAAGGCACAACAAGGCACGTTGTAATCTTGGTAGTTTGCCTTTGAGATAATTTTTCTAAAAAGTTCCAGGACACCTTCTTCCCTATAGTCTTATATGATACAAGCAAAGAGTCACTGCAAGCAAGCAAAGAAGCCAAAATAAGTGAGGAAGCATTCATTAACTGGTAAAAGGAGAAGAATGGTCTCAAAATATATCATGATAAAATTAGCAATCATTATTCATCTATGTTTAAGTCTGCATAACCTAAATTTACTCTACCTTGACTAGCATTAATATTATAATGTGTCTATACAGATCTGGGCTTGGTAAATATGTTATTAATATGATGTTATAACCTTGTATTAAATGACAAAAATAGCTTAGGTAAAAATTTTTAGGTGAAAGACTAGAAATTATTTCTTCAGACCTGTGGAAACAACTGATTCTATGCATAAATGCAAAAAAAAAAAAGAAGTAGAATAAAAGCTATGATAAAGTTATACGAGAGACAAACTCAATGGCAAACCTGAACCAGAAATTAAAGAAATCATTAGCATTATGCAAGCATCATACCTAGAACAAAGAATTATGTAATGTAAGACTCCAGAAAAAGGAAATATTTAGTTTACTCTAAAGAGCATTTTGTTTGAGGCTTATTTTATAAAAATAAATGCAATGTAAGTGAAACAGCTACTTTGTGCATTATAATTTCTTTTCACGAATTTTTAATCTTAAAGATTAATGTAAAACATGATTATTAATAATTAATAATACATTGAATTTTCAGTTAACCTGTAAGATTAAAATGTTCATACAATGAATTTGTGGGATCCGTAATAATCAAGCCTAAATATTTAATATGGAATGAAAATAAAATCATTTTCCCATTTTAAATTCAATTAAAGCATTGTGGTTAGTTGGGATGTGTTTAAATTTTTAATTTATTATATCATAAATTGTGAAAATTAAGACCTTCAATGATTACTGTTTTTCCTAAATAATGTCTGTAAAATTTCTTTTTTTTTTTTAATAATTTGGAAACTTCATGTATATTAGTGGTTGTGTTGGTGTGTGTATCCCAGAAATGCATACTGGGTATTTAGTCTATTCCTGTGGGTGTGTAGCCAGTGTATGTAGAAACTTTTGATGAGGTTACTTCAGGTAAGGTGTGAACCACCTCAATCCGAAAGGGCCTATATCTTATTAGTTATTACTCCAGTGGCCTTTGTAAGAGGATGAAATTCAGAAACAGAGGGATAAAGCTATGGAAACAAGAAGCTAAAGGCAACAAAACTTGGGAAAAAAAGGGAGAGACCAATAGATGCTGTCATATGTCTTGCCACATAGCAGAGGAGCCAAGGATCACTACCTAGATGGTCTTCATGAAGAAAGTATTGCCTTGATGATGCCTTGGCTTAGACATTTTCTCAGCCTCAAACTGTAAATGAAAAAATTCCTATCGTTTAAGTCAACCCATTTCATGGAACCTGCTTTAAGCAACCTTGGAAATTAAAACAGTGGCATCTTTGTTCTGTTTTCTCAAATAATTTATTTTGTCAATCCACTAATAGTATATCAAGTTAAGATATTATGGCCTTAAAATAAAATAAAAATTATATTGAAATTATAAAAATCCAAATTAAAGTTAAACTTACCATACTGTTAACAAAAACAACCTTCACACTAATCCTGTACCAAAGTAGACTTGGAAATTCTTCTGATATACCCATAAAAGTCTATATAAATAAGTTTTTTTTTAAAAAAACTCTTTACAACCAAACCTTGTCCCAGGACCTAAAGTAAAAAGGTCAGTCTTTGGATATTTAGAACATTTACTTCTTTTATAAATTTACTCCTTCTACTTAAAGTTATTTGACAATTACATGTACATTAGTATCTGTGCTAGTAAGTGTCCTGAAAGAAACATGATACAACCAAGATTCAATGTTTTAGCAAAGGAATTATTTTCTAATAGAATCCAATAGTGTGAGCATGGTGCTCTAGAACTTTTATAAATACCATGAGTCCTTATTTGACATGAGAAGAGACCAATTACCCAAACCCAAAGCAACTGTATAGAGAAGACCAATGATTAGTAGTTGTGTTGAGGACAAAGACAGCTGAAATTAATTTGGTAGAAAGCTAGTGAAGAGAACAAAACCTCTTAACTTTCTTTCCTCCCACCCTTTGTTATCCTGCAGTATCTCCTATTGGCCAAACAGAAGATGGATATTCAGAAAAACATATACATGGAGATCATAGGCTTAGCTTGCTGAGACAACACAATGGGTAATGTGAAGAGTAGCTTTGGGAGTATGAGTTAAGCATTGCAGGCACAATAAACAGCACAGTTAATATTTGGAAGGACAATCATCATGTTTTCCTCTATAATAGAAAATTTATTCTGTATATAGAAAGAGTATAGAAAAGGGCAAACAACAGGAAAAGTAGCCAGATGTTTGATAGGGAGCCAGACCCTGAAAGTTTTCATACCATAGATTGAGTTGAAGCTTCAAACTATATGAAAAGAGGGTAAAATTTTTGGGAAAGGGTGCAGCAGGGTCATACTTTTGCTTCATAAATGTCATACCATCTGTGATTGATTATATGGGGGTGGCAAAGATGGGGTAAACAAGGGTAGTTGTTTCTAGATAACAACTGAGAAACCGCTAATTTATTTCACTGAAAGCAAAACATTATGAGAAGAAAAGAAAGATTGAGGTCAGAGAAGGAAAACATAAATTTTAGACACATTGAATTTAAGTTTATAGTAGAATAACAAACTTGAAATTTCCATTTAGAAATTAGATGTATTGCTCCGGTATTAAGAATAATGATGAATTGGTAGCATCGATTTGGAAGTCATTCTCATATTATTCTAAATAGTACTTGAAGCCAAGATAGAGAAGAAATTATGTGTCTAGCAGGCACCTATATATTGAAAAAAGAACAGTACAGATAAAAGTCCCAAAATATACAAAAGTTTAAAGGACACCCAAAGAGGTAGACCTTCTAAATTAGACATTAAGAGGAGCAAGTAGTCAGATAATTTAAAAAAAAAACAGAAAATTGTTCATAGGAAAAAATAGAAGAAATATTTAAAGAAGGAGTAAGTGGCCAATTTTTAAAATTTAGTATGGAGGTCAATTAAACTAACAACTGAAAAATTCAAGTGACTTAACCACAACACATTTAGTTGCCTTGATAAAAGCAGCTGCAGTAAATAAATAAGGGTACAAGGGAGACCACAATAGATTGAGAAGTGATTGGAGAATGGGGAAATGAGGCAACAAGTATAAATAAAACCTTTCAAAATATGTGGTCTTAAAGGCAAAAAAAATAAAGCCTAATAAGAATGAGGGGACTGGGAGTTTGTTTTTAAAAGGTTGCTTAGTCTAATACATTTAATCATACATTAAGCACATACTTATGAAGTTGTACTCTCTTCCAGCATTGTGTACTAAGCTTTTCGAAAACAATGCTAAAGAAAGTGTACATTGATTGCACCCACAGAACTTCCCAGCTGTGTGTAGAAAATGATAAACATATAATCAACAAATGCATAATTATCAAGTATGATTTGTGTTATAAAATAGATTTTGATAGCAATTTGTATGGAATATAATTAATAAGACCTTTATGAGGATGAGGAATAGATACTTAAATTGAGAGCTGAAGGAAGAGAAACAGCTACCCACATAAGTACAAGAATAGTTTGAAAAGTTAGTAGTAAGTTTCTTTGCTATTACCAAACTCTTAAAAATAGCTCCTGTTTTTCCTCAAAAAAGTTTTCTGTTTTATTTTTCACCTTCAGTCCACCAATCCATGGCCATCATATATCCTTCCATTTATTTAGATCTTCTTTTATTTCTCTCAAAATTACTTTGTAGTTTTCAGTTTAAAAACTTGCTTCTATTTATATGTTAATATTAAATTTGCATATTTATTTACATAATTTGATTCTAAGTATTTTGGCTTTTTTGTGCATAAAGTTATTTAGTCTGACTAAGCAAAGACTTATTCAACAGGCAAAAAGTTCTGCCTTAAACAATAATCAATTGCCCTACCTTAAATGTCAAATCAAGGTCCTATGTTTAGCCTTTTGTTTCTGAACAGATACACACTCCCTCCTTAAATCAGATAAAGTGGACAAAATATTTTCAATAATTTGGTTCAACAAACTAGACTACAGGCAATGGAGGGCAGTGAGCTCTGGGTGTAAGTGATCCCAGTGAATGCAAATCACTGCCTTGTATGAGTTTCCAGGGCCCAGGACCATGCGAGGGAAATGCACAAAATATTCTGATAACATCCATAGTAAATAAGATGCAGCCAAGAATGAAGGGAAAATCTCGAAAGCAGACAAATAGCATGTGACAGATAAGAATAAATATAAAAATAAAAACATATTTTTCATCAGAAGCAGTGCAAGCCCAAAGAGAGTAGAATATCTTTAACATAATGAAAAACAAAAAGCAAAAAAATCAAGAAAAGCATTTCAGTCTAGATTTCTATAAATAGTGCAAATATCTTTCAAAAGTGAAGGCAAAATAAAATGTATTTCAGATATAAAAAAAACTGAGAGACTTTTACCAGCAGGGCCATACTACAAGATATATTAAAGGAAGTTCTTCAGGTGGAAATAAAGTGCTACCATATAGAAATGTAAATCTATCCAGAGAAATTTTTCTCATTTTTATCTCTTTAAAAGATAGTTGACAGTTTAAACAATAAATAATAATATACTATGGTTTATAAAACATATAATAGCGAAAAGTAAAAAAATGACAACTGGCAAATACATTTATTATACTATATATGTAGTGGTATAACATCACTTTATGGTAGATTATAGTAAATTATATTTATAATATATATAAATGTATTAGTATATTTTAGTGTGTGTGTATATATATATATATATATATATGTAGATACTAAAACCTCAAAACTACTGGTAAATATCACGGTAAATAATTTAATTGAATGGGCTAAAAGAAGAAGATAAAATGGGATTTCTGGTAGATAAAATAAGGCCCACCCAAAGCTGAATATGTGTTAAACCCAGGAGCCTATGAATATGCTATGTTGCATGACAAAGGACAATTAAGGTAGCAAATGAGGAAAGTTGGTAGTCAGTGGGCCATGGTCAAGTTCATGTGTCAGCTTGGCCAAGTGGTGGTACCTGTTTGACTGGTTGGGCAAGTGCTGGCCTGTCTGTTGCAACGAGGACATTTCATAGAATGAAATCATGATCACGTCAGCTACATCCACAGCTGATTCCATTTGTAATCCGCCAAAGGGGAGTGTCTTCTGCAATGAGTAATACTTAATCTGATCACTGGAAGCCTTTTAAGGAGGATTTAGAAGCGACAGCCTCTGTTCCTGCTTCAGCTGGCGAGCCTCTCCTGTGGAGGGGGTTCGGACACTCCATTGGAATCGTCCTCTTCACACCCGCCCTGCAAATTTTGGACTCTGCGTTCCCCCGGTCATGTGAGACACTTTTATAAATTTTATATTTGCGTGTGTTCCCTATTGATTCTGTTACAAATTTATTCCAAAGCATTTATCAAAATTATGAGAATTTTAAATCATTAATAATACATATATGATATGATCACAATCTCCAATATAACCACTTGAATTTATAGAAATTAGGCTTTAGCTTTTGGGAACGCTTCAGGTTCCGATTGTGGGGGCGTTAGGAGGGGTGTGCAGAAATTGACATAGGATTTGTGTAGACATGCCACAGGAAGTCTACCTGAAGAGTCTGGTATTCTATACCAGTCATCTGGGTCATGCTGCTGTATGCTCTGGGAAACAAAGAACTAAACAGCAAAACGCTTCAAATGGAAAGGTCCCGATGTACTGCTACGAGATTTTATTAGTATAGTCAGATAAAAATGGTGAAGGCAAATTTTAGCTGATGCAGTTTAGGAGAAAGACAAAAGTCCGATAAATTTTCTTTCCCAAAGGCTGAATGTAATAATCTAACAAAGCTCTGAAATATCAGTATAATATAGTCTTAATGTTTGGTTCAGATAATAGATTAAGCTATAGGACATGGAGATATTACCAGTTTTATATTATTGTTTTACTTTGTTTTTTTGAGTGATTAGTTTGCTTTGTTTTTCAAAATACTTTCAAATTGTTATTATAGTATTTAAACATTAGACATGCTTCTTATTTTACAAGAGTATACATTGGACAATTACTATTTTATCATTTTGAAAAAGTTGAAATATTATAATATTCATTTTAAATCAATATTATCATATTTTGAATAATTATCTTTTTTATTAGCATTAACAAAACTTTGGAAACACATGAAAGTGTAAAACATGAACTCATTTCCCTTATTCTGATGATATCTGACCACAATTATCCATTTTAATTGGCTTATTATAGAAAAAATGGTTTATAGGGAGATTATAACAAGCTAGCTAGTTGCTTAAATATGTAAATAAATGGTTTTATACTGAAATGAAGTAAAATTAATTCTGGCACATTCTCTTTCTTTATAGACTCCACTCACATGCACATATTTATAGGGAAGGATGTGCCTATATATATATATATATATATATATATATATAAATGTTAAAGGGAATTATTTGATTATACATTTTCCATCTTCTTTCTGTGGCTAGTATGTGAAGACTTTAAGAAGACAGAGTTTTGTTTAATAGCACTCAATATTAAAAATGTACATCCTTATTTCTCCGTATATATGCCTATTTGCAATAGCAGGTGTGGGAAAGGTAGTTTAAAATATCCATGCATATTCCTATATATCTTAGGATCACTTTTAGTTAAGTAGGAACCTTGCTTAATTCTTGTTAATGGAGTGATAGACATTACCTATATCCTGTAATGTAATTACAGGGGGGACTGTGTCCCCCACAAAGATGAGTTCAAGTCCTGAACACTAGTCCTGTAGATGTGAATTCATTTGTAAATAAGATCTTTGGAGATCCTATTAAGGTGAACCTAAACAAAATCATGGTAAGTCTTAATTCAATAAAGCTGGAGTCCTTACCAGTAGGGGAAATTTGGAAACAGAGTAGAGGGGAGAATGAGATAGAAGGGACAGAAGGCCATGTTAAGAAGATAGAGAGTGAGTTATGGATTACCAGCAAACCAGCACCAAAATGATAGAAACTTAAGAGAAAACAGGACCTATTGTGGTAATTTGAAGCTGTATGTACCCCCAGAAAAATGTATTCCTGAAGGAGTGGACTCATTGTAAGTAGGCTCTTTTGATGAGCTAGTTCAGTTAAGGTGTGACCCATCTCATTCAGGAGTCCTTTTAATGGAGTCCTTTATAATCAGAAGAAAGACAAAAAGAAAGCCACCAAAGCAAGAAGCTGAAATCAACAAAACCTAGAAGGGAGGAAACCATTGGCAAATGCCACCATATTCCTTGCAATATGGCAGAGGAGACAAGTATTACCAACGATCAATCGTTACGAAGAAAGAATCACCTTGATAATGCCTTGGTTTGGACATTTTCTCGGACATTTCCCATTGTTCAAGCTGAATCATTTAATGATATTTTTCTTTAAGCAGCCTAAGAAATTAAACCACCAACTGACACCTTTATTTTGAACTTCTGGCCTCAAAAACTGTGAGACAATAAATCATAGTTTTAACCCATGCATTCTGTGGTATTTGAAACTAAGACATTTCTCTACTGAGGAACGCAATCAAGAGCCAGTGTGTCTCTTCGATCACTCTCTTCCTTTTTGATGGTGACCATGAAATGACAGTCATATGTTGAGATAGAAACAGCAAATATATAAAATCACTGCACTGAGATTTCTGCCTGGGAGAGTGACCCAGCCAGTATTAGATTTTGAGTAAATGAGAACTAGAGATCTTTGCTGAGTATGATATTAAGATTTCAGGTTCTGTTAATGATGCTGGCACTGACTAATACAAAGATCAAGAGCTTAACTACACTTAACAAGAACTCCAAATAAACATAAGGACTGGAAGGTGTTTGCGAACAGAGGGCAAGAAAACCATCTGAAGGAAAGATAAGTCTGGTGGACACTAGCAAGTTTGATTACAAAGGTGAGAGGGGGCAGGGATGATGAGTAAAGAAAAATTCTCCTTGGAAGAATTACAGAGAATTTTAGAACTATAATGTCATCCAGAAAATATTTTCCTGTATTGTGATCTTCTTTCACCCCTCGCTATCACCTTAGCATCTCAATAAACACGTGATAGACAAAATACTGTGACTCTTTAGGGTATCAGAGCAGTTTATGGAAACCAGAGCATTACCAATTACTTTTGACAACTTAAGTGCTTCTTTACCTGTTTAACAAACTTTGCCATCAGAGGACACTCATTAATTAGGATATCTGAAGGAAGGTGTAATAGAGTTATTTACAAAATTTTGTACAACACAATGGCAAATGGCAAAAATAGTCTTGTAAACTAGGGCTAGTGTTATAGTTGCCCGTATTGCCCTCAGGCTCATGAGGGATGAGGAAAGTGTGCAGGTAACTGAACTGGGAAGGAAAAAGTCCCACAGTAAATCTCCTTTGAGAAGAGAACTATCTTCAGACAAGGGCCACAGATTGCCTGAAGAAATCCCATGAGGAGGGAGAGCATGCAGCAAACATTTGAATGCCATTCTCCTTTTCCCAAATATGCTCAGGGTTTCTTTTGACAACTTTGAACTTAAAAATAAAGATCCTGTTAATGTAGTCCATATAGGTCAACTTCCTGGAGCAAATGGCAAGGTAAGAAAAAGAGTAAGACACAGAGAGCAGATATGGAGAGTTAAATAAATGATATCCAGCACTGTCCACACATTCTACCCTTCAATATACAGTTTGGCTTTTGCCTGTAAAAAGTTCATTCCCCAACACAAAGGAAGTTAAATTAGCTACATTATAATTCAGGATCATGCCAGTGTTCCCATAATCCCTCTGGCAGCCCAGGGATTGGAATCCCTCTCCGTTGGGGAAAAGGGTGGAGCCTTGAGCATGCTGCAGTCTGTGTGAGCAGAACACTGAACCTCGTCACTGTTGGTAATCAGCGTTCATAAAATTAAGCTGAGACTTCTTGGTCATTAGGTCTCACAAAAATCTGCTATAAGGCATTCCCCTTCCTCTTTTTCTTGTGGATCACTGATATCAATTTCCCAACCAGTCACCATCAGGAAAGAACTATCTCTTGTTAGTAAGTCACAAGTTAAACTCATGGGGAATTTTTTCTGCCTGGTGTGTTCTTTGGTCTCTTGTTTGAGCTGGACTGGAACATTTGGTAAGCCAGCCAGGAGGCCAAAGAACCACTGGCCATAAAAGGCATGAGTACTAGAAAGGGAGATCCCTGGGTGGGTGGAGGATCCTAGGATTATCTGCAGTGTCCATGTGAGGAAGGGTGCCTACTTTCTTAGATGAATGAGGACCATTAAGGAGGTAAGGAGAAATTCCCTGCCAGACTAATGGCCCTCCTACAACAGGGTGCAGGAGAGTTCAGATTTCATAAGAACAAGGAAAGCCACCAAGCCACTATAGCTGTGGCCTGGCTGCTCTTGGAAGCTGTGCAATCATCTGCAGAGGAGGCCCTGAAAGCTAAAGTGGCAGTTTGCCACCCAGAGGAGGAACTTATATTAGAGAGGGATATACAGGTAGCCCAAGCAGAGTTAGCAGAGTAGATGAAAAATTTCCAAACATTAGCATGTGCTTGCACTAGGATAAGGGGGCAGAAGTTACCTAAGGCTCAAGTAAGATATATTATTACTTCCCCCATTAGGATCTGAAAGTTTGGGATCCAGTGGATTTTTCTTCAGATGATGATTCCCAGTCTGACTGGGCAAAGGAGGATGAAGAATGAAAATATGTTCACCTTCTAGTCCAACATCAGATTAAGTCAGAGCATGTCCTAGCCCAACCAGTGCCCGGGCAGGAGGAAATGATGCCACTGTGAGAGTCTGGAACTCAGTATAGGCAATAACCTAAAAAAAAAAAAAAAAAAACTTTGAAGTTCATTTGGCCATGGATCTGGATAATGCAGTTCACTGGTTAGGAATCCTAAGCCTATGGGATAACAATATTTTTAAAGAGATGGGCAAAATTTATTCACTTAATTTTACCTAGGAAGATAAGGAGGTTGAAGGTAGGATTATAGTTATTGCCTTAATGCTTCTGCATTACTCCTAAATGGGTCATTTAAAACAGTTCATCCTGTAATGGTTTATTGGCCTTTCCTTCCTGAAAATTCAAACACGAAGGTACATACAGGGACTCCGAAATATGGAATTTCAGACAGGGTCCTTAAATTTATATCTACTGTGCATGTGATAGGAAATTCCAACTGTTCACTATAAACATATTTTAAAATAGCCTTTTATTAGTTCAAATGATAGAAATGGTATTAGAACAAACTATTCATTACATTGTCTCTGTTTACTATGTGTTAGTACTGTCTTGCTAGCTAGAGAATATAAACAAGAATTATTGCTCCACATGTGTAATAAATAAAGAATAATCTAGCAAATAAGAGTTTTAGAGGAAAAAAGTTGAATAAAAATGTTGATGATAGCTTAAAGGGACCTACTTTTTTAAAGGACAAATCTAAAAATAGATAGCAACAGTATTTTTGATAGATTTACTAATGTCTATTGATAAGAACCCCTTTACTGTGTTGGAGTCATATTGAGACAATGTAGACATTTTTATGGTGAAGCTGTGTGTGCACTGAACTGCCGTCATTGGATGCCACCAGCCTGCCTTGGACTGTGATTCCTTTGAGTTGGACTACCATGTGGGCATGGCATCATTTACGATATCAGAAGATCTGGAAGGGAAACTTCACATTTGGGACTGAGTTCACATGTTTGTCAATTGTCAGTGGAATGGTTTGATTCCCTTTGCTGGCCTTGGAGGCATCACTTTGTG
This sequence comes from Myrmecophaga tridactyla, assembly GCA_004026745.1. Taxonomy (NCBI): domain Eukaryota; kingdom Metazoa; phylum Chordata; class Mammalia; order Pilosa; family Myrmecophagidae; genus Myrmecophaga; species Myrmecophaga tridactyla. The sequence continues at coordinate 81,879 of PVIY010002283.1, read as the reverse complement.
AAGTTGTTGTCTCTCTTTGAAGGGCTCCTAGTATTTTGTGGTCTCCTGTACTATTTTTGTGGAATGTGGATACAATGTCTGTCCTATAGCCAATGAAAACTGCTTTATAAGGGTGGATTGTGGCAGCCCAGGCATCAGAAACCCCCTCTCTGAGGGAAAAGGATGGGAAAATGAGCATGTAGCAGTCCATGTGACTTGAACACTGACTTTGAAGGTCACTGAGGCTGATCGTTGTTGTTAATCAACTTTCATGAGACTCAGATGAGACTTCTTTGTGGTCAGCTCTCACATGGCTCTACTATATAAGCACTCCCTTCCTCTTATTATTTGTGGATCACTGATTTCCATTTCCCAAACAGCCACCATAAGGAATGAGCTGTCTCCTGTTAGGAAGTCCCAAATTAAACTCATGAGGAACTTTTTGCCTCGTGTGATTTTGGTCTCAAGGTTGAGCTGGGAAGGAACATTTCCTTTCCTCTCATGAGCTAAAATATTAAGCAAGTTTGGTATTTTTCAAAAAAATATATTAAATAAAGAATGTCACAGGAAGAAAGAATATACACATTTAAAAATACATAAATTTTGGCTTCTACTGCCCTTTCTTCTCTTGCTGATCAAGATGCCCAAAGTGTTCATTATGGATGGCTTCTTTTATCACTCATTAATTTTTGTGAGCCCCTCATGGTCATGTGGCCTGAGCTCTTGTTATTCTTGCTTTGAGTATTCATGCCATTTTTTGTGTATGATTATATGGCGAAGAATTACTAAGACACATCCCAATTAACCCTCAGGATTTCCAAATATATTCCTCCTCCCATTGTGTTGTATTTGAAATCCGCTTTGCCATATTCTCAATTGGCATCAGTTGGAAACCAATTTTCTATCTAACTAGTTAGTATTACTCAGGATCTAGCCTGAGGGTCTTTATGTAGTAAATGGCTTCCAAAGAATGAAGGTGGAAGCTGCTGTTCTTTTAATCCTTGACAAATATCTGGCATGTATTACTTCCAGTGCATTTTTTTGCTCAAAGCCAATAAAAATTCCATGCCAGAATAAGAGGAGGAAAAATAGTCTCCATGTCTTGATTTGAGAGTGTAATGTAGTGAAAATTATTAGTGACCATCTTTGAGAACAATGTACCGAAATTACTGTGCTGGTTTGAAAGGAAGTATGTCCCCTAGGAAAGCCATGTTTTGATCAAAATTCCATTTCATAAAGGTGGAGGAGTCCTTATTCAATACTGTATGTTTGAAACTGTAATCAGATCATCTCTCTGGCTGATGTGATTTAGTCAAGAGTGGCTGTTAAACTGGATTAGGGGACAACATGTCTCCACCCATTTGGGTAGGTCTTGATTGGCTTATTGGAATCCTATAAAAGAGGAAACATTTTAGAGAATGGAGATTTGCAGAGAGCAGAGAAGAACTACATAGCCACAAGAAGCAGAGTTCACCAGCCAGTGACCCTTGGAAATGAAGAAGGAAAATGCCTCCCAGGGAGCTTCATGAAACAGGAAGAAAGAATATACACATCTAAAAAATATATAAATTTTGGCTTCTACTGCCCTTTCTTCTCTTGCTGATCAAGATGCCCAAAGTGTTCATTATGAATGCCTTCTTTTATCACTCTTTAATTTTTGTGAGCCCCTCATGGTCATGTGGCCTGAGCTCTTGTTATTCTTGCTTTGAGTATTCACGTATTGCATGGTGAATACAGCATCATCTGCTAGCAGGAGAGAAAGCTAGCAGATGATGCTAGCAGGAGAGAAAGCTAGCAGATGATGCCATGTTCACCATGTGCCCTTCCAGATGAGAGAGGAACCCTGACCGTGTTCACCATATGCTCTTCCAGCTGAGAGAGAAACCCTGAACTTCATCGGCCTTCTTGAACCAAGGTATCTTTCCCTGGATGCCTCAGATTGGACATTTCTACAGACTTGTTTCAATTGGGACATTTTCTCGGCCTTAGAACTGTAAACTAGCAACTTATTAAATTCCCCTTTTTAAAAACCATTCTGTTTCTGGTATATTGCATTCTGGCAGCTAGCAAACTAGAAAAATTACCATCAGGCATAGACAGTTCTAATATGATTGGGTTTGATGAGTCCTAAGAACAAGTTTCAAGGAAGTTTGCCCTGCAGCTTGATTCTACCATAGAGCCCCTTTTTTTGCTCCAGACCATACTTAAATCAGTATCCTTAAGGAAACATGATTTTGCTGATTTGAACTGTTTCGTACCACAGAAAAGCCATGTTCTTTAATCCTGATTCAATATGGTTGGATGGAATCTTTTTAATTAAGTTGTTTCCATAGAGATGGGATCCATCCAATTGTGCGTGGGACCTTTTGAATTAAATGGTTTCCATGGAGATGTGTCTCCCTGCACTCAAGGTGGGTCACTTACTGGAGTCCTTTGAGAGGGAAACATTTTGGAATAAGGTATAGAGATGACACAGATAGAGATATTTGGAGATGCAGAAAGAAAACACCCTGGAGAAGCTGTTTGAAAACAGGAGTCAAAGGATCAGCAGACGTATGCCACATGCTTTCCCAGACTGACCTACTTGAGTTAAGGTGTTTTTCTCTGGATGCCTTCATTTGGACATTTTTATGGCCTTAGAATAGTAAACTTGTAACTTAATAAATTCCCTTTAAAAGCCAAACCTTTTCTGGCATAATTTTATATATATCTGTCAGCATTAACAAATTAAATCAATGTTCTAGAAGAATGTCCAATGTGGTATATGTTTCTCCAAAATCCAGTAAGACCCATATGATGTGATGGTAATTCATGTAAGCAATATTTTTGGCATATGGGAGGGGATAACCTAACTTAGACCACACCTTTGGACTCTTTACTGATATGACAGTGTCCTGAATTTTTGTAGAATTTATCTCAAACCCTCTTTCATGGATATATTTCAGTAAAGAATTTAGTATTTTGTTACTTCCTACTCCCTAGATCCAATTAACATAAAAACATAAAGGACAATGGCAATGTTCTTTCAGCTCACAAATTTCTCTAGATTATATTATGATAGAGAACAGAGGGTTTATATTGCCTGGAGGCAATATTTGGAGATTTGGAAAGATCTGATTCTTCCTTCCAAGTAAAAACAAACTGTGTTTTCTCTAATGATGTAAATAGAGTAAGAAAACAATTCCAGTTCAATAGCTATAAACCAGGGGCAAGGGCTATGTTGATTTCTTCCAAGTATTTCATTTGGAACTCTACCTGTGACTGACATCACCAGCTGACTATTGTACATTTGTTGGCCAAACTAGTTAAATAGAGATGTACTGGAAATCCCAGGAGTGAAATATAAAGAGGATGGCAATATTTGGAATTTTGATGATATACGACCCATCTGGATTTTACCCTAGCCAAACAAGTTAGCTAAATGAGAATGGATTAGCAAACTTATTATATTAGTTTTCTTTTTGTAGCTGTAAGAAATTACCACAAAGTTGGTAGCATAAAGCAAAGTAGATTTATCCTCTTACAATTCTGGAGTTCAGAACTCTAAAATCAAGGTTTCAGCAATGCTGTGCTGCTTCTGAAAGCTTAAAGAAAGGATTTGTATCTTTGCCTTTTTCTGCTTCTAGAGGTTACCTTCATTCTTTGGCTCATGGCCCATTCCTTGCATCACTTTAATGTCTTGCTTCTGTATTCACATATTTAACTACTGACTTTGATCTTTTTACCTCTCTCTTAAAAGGACCCTTCAGAATGCATTGGCCTCACCAGTATAATCCAGGATAATCTCCTTTCTCAAGATCCTTAATTTAATTGCATCTGCAAAATCTCTTGTTACATGTAAGGTAACACATTCAAGAGTTCTGGGATTAGGCATGGGTATCTTTGGGGGATAATTATTCAGGCTATCACATTCAAGAAGAGAAAATAGAATGGAGAAGTGGTAAAACTTAAAATTATATGAGATGTGTGGCTATATCATTCAGTTCTCAACATTTTAAAATTATTCTTTCATATTTTCCATCTTTTTATTTCTCTGCCTATATTTTGCACAGCATTCTATAACTATCCCTAGTTCACTAACTTCCCCCCAGCTTTCTGTAATATTATATTTTAGGCATATTTTTATGTATAAACAGTTGCATCTTTTTCATTTATAAAATTTCTAATTAGTAATTTTATATCATATGGCTGTCCATTTACATATTATCCTTATTGTGTGTGTGTATATACCTACACATACATACAAAAATTGCACATAAGCGCATAAATCCCACTAGTTCAAACTAACAAATTGTTACGAAGTGGGCATACATGTGAAATCACACCATATCAAGAAGTAGAAAATTGTCAGTGACTGGAAACAATTTCTATCTCTACCCTCTACCATAAAGATAGCACAATCTTAACATTTATCTCATAATATTGACTTTTCACAAAACGTTTGCATTTTTCTATGCACCCTCATGCAATTTTATTTCTTTTTATTAATGTGATGGTATGTAACTTACATTTCCTTTGTTTTTGTATTCAATCCCACTCTATAAATATGCTACAGTATGTTTAGCCACTATAATATCAATGGGTATTTGAGGTTTTTTTTTTTTTTACTTTTTGGCTGTTAGAGATAATGCTGCTGAAGATACTCTTGTACATGTCTTTTGGAATCCATGTGCACACTTCATATTGAGTGTAATGTAACAGAGAGTCAACTTGCAGGGCCACAGGGAATCTGTGTATGCAACTTTAAAAGGTGCTATCAAAGATTTATGATAGGAACTGAAAGTCAATTTTTAAAGTGTTTGTGCCAATTTACAGGACAACAATTTATATGTTCAGATTCATAGTTTTTCTTGTGTCAGGTTTTTTTAGGGTTATTTAATATTTATTGATGTGTTAGTTTCTTAAAAGATGCCAGAATGTAATATACCAGAAATGGAATGGCTCTTTTAAAGGGAATTTAATAAGTTAGGAGTTTAGAGTTCAAAGTCTATGGAAATGTCCAAACTAAGGCATCCAGAAAATGAAACCTTAATTCAAGTAAGGCCAATACATCTAGAACATCTCTGTCAGCTGGGAAGGCACACTGGTCCCTTGCTGGTCAGTTGCCCCTGGACTCTATTGCTTTCAGCCACTGTTCCTGTGGGGATTCCTCATGTTGCTTCTTCAGGGCTGGTTTTCATCCCTTGGCTTGCCTTGGCTCTCTCCAGGTTTTGGCTTTCTTAACATATATGACAACATCTGTTGGACCTCAAACATCTCCACCTCCAGCTCTGTGCCAGCTCTGCTCTGAAGTGTCTATTGGCTCTCTCTCTGTCAGTTCTCTCTGAGGTTTCTGTTGACTCTGAGGTTTCTGTCACTTCTGGCCCCCTCCAAAAGACTTCCTCTTTGAAAGCCTTCCAGTAGACTAATCAAGATCCACCTGGAACGGGTAGAGTCACATCTCCATCTAATCAAAGGTCACATCCACAACTGGGTATGTCACAATTCTGTGGAGAGGATCTAATCAAAGGTTTCCAACCTACAGCATTGGATCAGGATTAAAAGAAACTGCTTCCACAAGATTGAATCAGGATTAAAACTTGCCTTTTCTGGGATACATAATATTTTCAAATCAGCACAATTGGTCATATACTTTGCATAGTTTATTACTTAAAAAAAGCAAATTAGGTATAAAATAATTCAGGCACACAGAAATGTACATGGATATATTATAAGAACTTGCTTCTTTTTGATCTGTGCTGGTAAGCACTTATTTGACTCAGTTTCTGATGCCCACTGTCTACCAACAATGAAGCCTTGCAGAGGAAGTTTGTGTTTGGAATGGTTAAAAATCTAAGGCAGTAATTACTCACCTGAACTGTATACCCACATAGTCTGTGGAGAATTAAGTAAAATAATAACATAGATGCACAGGAATTTCTCCAGACCCATTGAATCAGAATCTTCTAGGATGCGTTCTGGGATATAAAGAACAGACACATAGGTCATTTGAGCGCATTTCATGAAAACCTTTTGCAATCAGTTTCCCTCATCTGAAATGAACATGCAGAAGAATCTATAGAATCTATAAGAATCTATAAATCTATAAATGATTTAAGTCATTTTCAGGACTCAATGCCTTTAATTCTATGATAGTGTGATCTACATTTTCATTGTAACATATAAACCGTTAAATATTGCCAATAAGTTCCATTATTAAAGAAGGAATTCCTTGAAAGTATTTTCAGCAATTACTCTCCATTTTTTGCCTCAGTCCCCTTTAAGTGGGGATAATAATACTAACTTTCATTTACATGGAGGGTTAAACAGAATCATTGAAGCAAAGCAGTTTATACAGGTTCTGACTCAAAATGAAGTCATCAATAAATTATTATTAGTAGTATTGATTTCTGTGCAGTCTGAATATTATTTTGGTCAACTTACTGAATATGTGCTTTTTTCCATATAAGTGCTTTATTAAAAAAACAAAAAAACAAAAACAACATAAGGGCGGGTCACGGTGGCTCAGCAGGCAGAGTTCTAGCCTGCCATGCTGGAGACCTGGGTTCAATTCCCGGTGTCTGCCCATGGAAAAAAAAAAAAACATAAGGGCACACGGGTGGTTCAGTAGTAGTAGAATGTTCACCTTACATGCAGGAGACCCATGGTCAGGGGACCATGTCCCCCCCCAAAAAAAAACAAAAAACTTAAAATTGCCATAGATTTTTTACTTCTAGCATGTGAATTTGCATTGTATAAATTTCAAAGTTATTGTTTCCTAAGGATTTCTTTATTTCATCCAAATTATCATATTTATTGCCATAGCATTATTCATGATATTATTGTAGCATTTTGGGAATAGTTTTAGTTTAGTTCAGTTTAGTTTAGTTTAGTTTTAGTGATGTGTTCTTAGGCATATTAATTTGATTACTTGTGCTATTTAGCTTTATACTCTCTTTAGTCATAATGGAAGTTTATCAATTTCATTTATTTATTTTGGATAAACAAATTCATGCTTTGCTTATTTTTATCTTTTATATCTTATTCTAATAAAATAATTTAGTTTTACTATTTTTTTCCATTTCCATTTGCTAGATTTAAATTCCATTTCTTTTGTGATTGTTCGAGAAAATATTTATGGGATTGATTTTCACCTTTCTTCTTTACATTAAAAGCTTTAAAGACTACATATTTCCCTCTATGCATGACTGTAATTATGCCCCACAGTGTTTACATGTCATATTTTAATTTGTATTTAGTCCTAAATATTTTTGAATTTTCATGGTAGTATCTTCAATCATTTGGATATTTAGAAATAACTGCTTCATTTTCAAACACATTAATATTTTCTAGTTATTGCTTGACATTCATTTTTAGCTAATCCTGCTATGCGTATAGAGCATACCCTGTACAATTACAACCTCTGGAAGTTAGTAGGCTGGGCAATTTTTTGGTAAATACTCAACGTGCACTTAAGGAAAACATATGTAATATGGATATTGAATTGAATATTTTTCGGAGTTCATTATATTGTTCACATCTTCTATACTCATTATGGTTGATTTTTATATATTATTTGAGTATGTTTATGAAAATTTTCATTTTCATTATAGACTGTTTGGTTTTATAAAGCATACAGTGTTTTTTTATGTAACACATGAAAGCAAGATGACCTTAATCTAGGAAGAATATAGACGACCTCCAAGAACTGAGAAAAGGGATTCAATTGATTTACAAAGTTATTCCCATGTTGCCCACAAAATGACTAATTTGTGAAAGAACAGTAACTGCCAGTTACCCATTGTCAACCACAAGATTTTAACTGTATATCTACCAGAAAATTGCTTTAAAACCATTTAATTTTGCATATATTTTATTGTTTAGAATTGGTTTTGCCTAAATTTCATGCATTAGTGAATAGTATCAACCTCCTTTATGCACCATTTAACTCTAGTTTCTTTTTTCAGGTGTCACAATTAGTAATGAATGTTTTCAAGACTGAATACACTATTGTGGAACTATATTCTTTTGCAAATATAGGAAATATGTCAACTAAATACTTTGATGCATATTTATATTCTCATTTGTATACTCTTTTAATGTCTTTATCTTTATAACCTTACTAGTTTCAGTGTTTGGGCATGAGTTTCTAATGTTTAAGTTTCTCTCCAAGTTTTCTTTATTTGAAATTGTCACCTTATTTCTGCAATAATCAAATATTTAAACATAGTTATACAAATAAATCAAATGTCAAATATTTATGAGCTATCACATTAATTTTCTTTCAAAAAATTATGTAAGGTTGTGAAATTGACTTCAATAGTAGAATTCCTGCCTACCATGTGGGAGACCTGGGTTGGATTCCTGGCCCATGCACTGCCCAACCCCCAAAAAATCAAGAAATGGTGCTACAGTAATGGGATGGTCACATGGAAAAATAATGAAATGTGACTCCCACCATATAGAATATGCAAAAGAAGATATGATTTCAAACTTATCAGATATTAGCGAAAGTAATATACAACCAATATTGAGAACTCCAATTTATCCCCTACCTAGATACCGAGATTTACCAACTTTTAACATTTTGAAACATGTATTATATTTCTTTTTTCTTCTTTCCTTTCTATCTCTATCTATCTGTGTATCTATCTATCTATCATCTATCTCTCTACTTATCTATCTGTTTACTTTAAACATTTGCAAGTAGGTTGCCTGCATCATGATCCTTGAAGATTCAATACTTCCACATTTATTTTCTAGGAACAGAGATATTAGCATATGGAACCACATCAAGAACAGTTATCAAAGTAAAAAAGTTAATATCAATATAATGTGTACATTTCATATTCCCATTGTTTTAATTTTCCCAATAATTTCCTTTTGGACATTTTCACATCCATTTTCAGATCCAAACCAAGATTATGCATTGCATTTATTTATCTCTTTCATCTTTTTTTTTCTTTTTTTTGTGGTAACATAGATACGATATATAATTTCCCATATCATCTACTCCAAAGCATGAAAGTCATGAACTTAATCACATTCATAATGCACTATTTTACCGCCATTCTTTACCATCCAAAATTTTCTGTCAACCCGAATAGAAATCCTGCATCCATTAAACATTAGCTCAAAATTCCCTTTCCTTGTTCCCCACTCTGCTCCGGTTAACCGGTACTCAATTTTGATCTCTGTGAGTTTGCATATCTTAGTTATTTCCCATAAGTGGGATCATATAATATCTATCCTCCTGTTTATGGCATTTCACTCAACATGATTTCTTCAAAGTTCATCCATATTTTGGCATATATAAGAATTCCATTTCTTTTCTATAGCTGAATAATATTCCATTTTATTTATATATCACATTTTATTTACCATTTTATCTGTTGATGGACATTTGGGTTGCTTCCACCTTTTGATTATTGTAAATCAAGCTGCTGTGAACATTGTTGTACAAACAGCACTTTGAGTTTCTGCTTTCTAGTCTTTTTGTTTATATGCGGATAGGTGGGTGTGGAGTGAGTCGCTGCAGCTATGAGAGTCAGCACTACCCCATACAGCAACTGTTAAAAAACATAGAAAAAGTGATCAGATTTCAATTAGGATGTGGATAAAATTGATCCTAGTAGGACCAAGGTGAAGCAGAATGAAGGGGAAAGGATGATATTGACTGTATTTTAAAAATTTGACTTCTGTGTGCAATCAAAGGGAAAGACTCTTCTTTGATGCAATCTCTGTTTTCAGTAGCTCTAAGTCTCAGATGTCACATAAATAACTGAAGTTCCAGGGAATGACCATGTTATACATAAACAGCTCAACATCTCAGAATTTATAAATAGCAGTTATTACTCTGGAATACATGTGACTATGTAAGATCTTACAATCCAGGCACCTGTATGATAGCCCTTGACCTGATAATCTAATGTTTTTTAATTCAGTTCTCAGTTTGTGCATTATAATTAGTCCACATTAGTGAGTTGTAATAATATTTGTCTTTTTGTTTCTAGTTTATTTCAATAAACAAACTGTCCTCAAGGTTTATCACCTCCTTTCTTGCCTCACGACTTCATTCCTTTTTGCAGGAACTCAAAAGTCTATTGTGTGTATACATGGTTTCCCCATTTATTCTTCAGTTAATGTACAGTTAATTCATTTCTATCCACTGCAAATCAGAAATTCTGCCACCATAAATACCATGTGCAAATGTCCATTCATATCCCTGCTCTCAGTGCCTTCAAGTTGTATATTGGTTTTGAAACCAGGAAGTTTTAATCCTCTAATTTTGTTGGTTTTGACTTGTGGGGACTCCTGCCCTTCTGTAAGAATTTGATGATTAACATTTCAATTTCTGTAAAGAAATCTGTTATAAACTTGATTGGGATTACATTGAATATGTAAATCCCCTTATTTCTCCAATTCTGAAATGCATAATTGGTAGTAATTTATGGAATAGCTACATTAGTTCCCTGACCTGTAATGAGAGTGTTTGCAAAATGGAAAAGGCCAAGTGGAAGCTACTAGAACTGCATCCATCCAGCTAAATAGTAAGCCAAAAGCATACCCAATTCCTAAAGTGATTTCAGTTAGTGTCACCATAAAGGACCTGAAGTGTGCAGTGGTGTGATTTCCATAACATCTTCTTTCAATCTCCTATCTGACTTGTACAGAAAACAGGTAGATCTTGGAGGACGGCAGTGGATTATCATAAACTTAACCAGGTGGTGACTCCTATTGCAGCTGTATCATTGCTTGAGCAAATATACACATCCCTTAATATCTAGTATACATTTATTGATCTGGCATTTTTCTCTTAAATCCTATTAGAGATCATGAGAAAGAGTTTTCTTTCAGCTGCCAAGTCCAGCAATGTACCTTTACTGTCCTATCTCAGAGGTGTGTCACCTCTCCAGCTATATGTCATGATGGAGTCCACAGGGAACGTGATCACTTTTCCTTCCACAAGACATCACTCTGGTCTTTAACATTGAAAAATAATGCTGATTGGACAAGTGAGTGAGAGGCAAGAAGAGGACAAGACTTTGCAACAAGTGCATATTGCCATGCAACCTGTTCTGCCACTTGGACCACGGGTGCTAGAAGTGTCAGTGGAAAATAGCGATGCTATTTGGAGAGACTTTGGCAGGCCTCTACAGGAGAATCACTGAGCAAACCTTTAGGATTTTGGAATAAAAACCTGATATCTTCTAAAGATAACTACTTCTCTTCTTGCAGTATACCTAGATATTCATTTTACTTTGAAAAAGGAATATCTGGAGGTGTGTGTGTGTGTATAAAAGTTTATGGGCTGTGGCCAATAGTTTAGCTAGATAATCAGACAGACGGAATATGATTTAAAAATTGACACAGATGTCTGGGGGAGAAGTATGTGGATAGACTCTTATGAATGGGCATGCCGAATGAATGTTCATGAGAGGGTGGCTCAGCAAAGGAGACTTTTAATAATCAAGTGGACAGATTGACTCATTCTATATATACCAGCAGCCTCTTTTTCCAGCACTCCTTTCATTGTACAATGGGCTCATGAACGAGATAGACATTGTAGTAGGGCATGAGGTATCACATGGGCTCTGCAACATGGACTTCCACTCAAAAAAATTGACCTGGATACAGCCATGGCTGAGTACCTAATCTGCCAACAAGAGAGAACAACACACAGTCTCTGATATGGCTCTATTCTTCAAGGTGATTAGTCTATTACCTGTTGTCAGATTGATCACATTCAACTACTTCCATTTTCAGAGTGGTTGTATTTTATTCCTACCGGAAAAGACACATACTCTGGATATGGGTTTGCCTTTCTGCATGCATTTTTTTCTGCCAAAACTAACATTGATGGACTTACAGGATGATTTATCCACAACAATGGTCTTCCAATCAAAGAATTGTAATTGCTTTCCATCAAAGAACCTACTTAAAATTAAATGAGGTGTGGCAATGGGCCCATGCTCATGTCATTCATTGATCTTACCATGTTCCCCAACATGTCAAAGTGGCTGGATTGATGGTATTGTGGGATGGACTTTTATGATGCCAACTGGGTGAAAATATTTTACAGGCCTGGGGCAGTGTTCTCTGGGAGGCTGAGTATGCTCTACATCAGTGTCCAATCTACATTGTTGTTATACCCATAGTCAGGATCACGGGTGCAAGAATCAAGGGTAAGGCACCACCCATTACCCCAAGTATTCCAGTAGAAATATATATATGGAATACCATTACCCCAAGTATTCCAGTAGAAATATATATATATTTTGTTCCTGTATCCATGACTTTATACTCTGCTGGTCTAAACATCTTTGTTGAGAAAGCAGTGCTTCCACCAGGAGATAAAACGAAAATTCAATTGAACTCGTAATTATGACTTTGACATGGGCATTGATCAATGTATTTCTTAAATAGGTGTATTCAAATTTTATATTGTGTTTAATGTTGGTTAAATTAATCCTGATTAAAAACAAAAACTACAACATCAATATACTAATTCAATATTATCAAAGCACTTTCATATATAATTATATATGATGGTTGAATAAATACTCTTTTACTTATTAGCTCTAAGATGTTAGACAAATTAATCAACCTCTTTTTACCTCAGTATCTTTATCTGTGAAATGTAAATAATAATAGTAGGCACCTGTTGATCTGATTTTATAATTAATTAAGATAATCTATGCAGAGTTATAATTAAAGTGTCAGGTACATTCTAAAAGTTCAACAAATTTTAGTTATTATTATTTACTGACAGTAAATATAGATAAAAATATAAGTACAGATGAAATATATATCTTAACTGTGAAGGAATTAAGACTTAGGGAATTAATTTTCTAAGAGAAGACAGCAATTTAGTAATGATCTGATAATGTGGCTCAGCTCAAACTCCATGCATTAAGCCAAAGTAATAATATTTGTATCTCTTAAGTGAGGGAAATGTGGTCAGAGGGAGTTTGTGAAATTTTGTTAAGTATATATTGTCTCCAATTTCCATTTTTTGTCTAACTTGTATAGATGTGAACATGATAATCATAGACAAAGCTTTTTTTAATTTTTTAATTTTTATTTTTTTTACAATTCCACAATTTTAGGTTTTCATTTCTAGCTTCGTTGAGGTACTGGAGTTTAAAAGAAATATCAACATATTGATTCAGCACCCATGCTCATTTGTTAAAACCAACATTCTCTGTATAACTCCACCATCACCTTTGATCTTTCACTTGCTCTTTAGGGATATTTGGGCTATGGCCATTCTAACGTTTTCATGTTGAAAAAGTCTGTCACTAATATGTGGTAGGGAGATGGAACTATCTGATCTTCTGGAGAGGCTGGACCCTCTATTTCAGGACATATCTTGTCCAGGGACCCTCTGGAGGTAATAGGTTTCTGGAAAGTTACCCTAGAGATGAAGCATTTTTAAAACTATTTTATTGTATAATATAACATGTATACAAAGCAAAGAAAGAAAAAAGCAATAGTTTTCAAAGCAGTCTTCAACAAGTAGTTACAGGAAAGATCCCGGAGTTTGTCATGATTCGCTCAGATTTTTCCTTCTAGCTGCTTCAGAATACAGGAGGCTAGAAGGCATAAATATTTTTTTATCATTACTATCGATTTTTTTTCTTTTTTGCAAAAAAATGTTATATATACAAAAAAGCAATAAATTTCAAAGCACAGCACAACAATTAGTTGTAGAACATATTTCAGAGTTAGGCATGGGTTACAATTTCACAATTTTAGATTTTTACTTCTAGCTGCTCTAAGACACTGGAGACTAAAAGAGTTATCAATTTAATGATTCAGCGAGCATATTAATTTGTTAAATCTTATCTTCTCTGTATAGCTCCACCACCACCTTTGATCTTTCTATCCTTCATTTAGGGGTGTTTGGGCTATGGTCATTCTAACTTTTTCATGCTGGAAGGGTCTGTCAATAATATAGGGTAGAGAGATGAAACTATCTGATGCTCTGGAGAGGCTGGCCTGTCTGTATTTCAGAACTTATCTGGTCCAGGGACCCAACTGGAGGTTGTAGGTTTCTGAAAAGTTACTTTAGTGCATGGAACCCTTACAGAATCTTATATATTGCCCTGGGTGTTCTTTGGGATTGGTTGGAATGGTCCTGGTTGGGAGTTGACAGGTTATGATAGGTAGCAATGACTAGCTGAAGGATATGAAACATTTTTAAACGTTGGAGAAGCATATTAATTAAATTCTAATGATGGTTATCCATAGTAGATTGAGTTACTGATTTTCATATGCTTATAATAATACGTATACATATACATATATAAGGTTAATTTTCTCCCATATTCAATGACATATTAAACAGATTACTTACTAACTTCTCATTAAATATCAAAGAATCTGCCCATGTCTCTTATTTCTTAGAACTCTACAATTTAAGCAATAGTTTAAGAAACATTTTTTTTCCTAATCTGTGAACATAGAAATCCACATACTGACATATAAGAATTTGTTGTATTATTTTCAGATTACATTGCCAAGTTTAATAAATAGCAACATGATAAATATAGTGGCTAAGTCACAATAAAACAGATATACCACAAATCCTCCCTTTTGTCCTCTAATGTCTATTCTTCTTTTCCTGGTGGACTTTTATCTTCCTTACACCTTATCTATCACATCTATAAATACAGCTTTGAAAACAGTAAATTCTAACTTGATATCTGTATTCTTGACTCATATTTCCACATTTTCCTATTCTTTTTCCTGAAATTTTATCAACATACCCAAACTCAGTCCACACAGAAAAACGTATCATTTTTTTACACTGACCCTGCATCAGTACTATTAATTACAACTAACATTTATTGATTAACTTGAAATGTGTCAGATATTATCCTACATTCTTTAGAAATAAAACACACCTTTAGACATAAATACTTATCACCCTACTTTACTGGTGAGTGATGAGGAGGCTATAAAGCTGTACAGCTATTTAATTGTACATCCAGAATCTAAACTCAAGCAATCTTGCTTCAAAGGACATTATGTAATATACCTTACTGTGAAATCCAAGGCCATTTGCTGCCTCTCAACTTTCTTATGATAAATTTTCCCCTTTGATTCCCACTTTCCCATTATTGCAGCTACAGTTTTATGTTATGAAGTTATTTATTGTGGTACTCTCTTAATCGGTGTTTCTGATTTTGCTTTCTTATATTTCTATTTGTGCCAATTCCCCAGTTGTCTCCATACACACAGTAAAGTTTGAATAATAATTTGAATAATAATTCTCTCAGATTGATTCCTTCCCTGATAAAAGTATTAAAATGACTCACTGCTTACCAACTGAAATTATATTTCATTAGCCTAAAAATTAGTTTCCATACCTTCCAAGACCTTTTTCTAAGTGCCCCCAAAATCAAATTATGTCTCTGTACTTACCTACTATTACTATTGGGTGTGGTCTAGAATTTTGGCCCCAAAAGTTTAATACTAGCAATAAAAACATTCAAAAAACAAAAAAAAGCAAAGTAATAATAAAAAGAATGAACTAATGCCCAAGTCTGTAAAACTTGGCTGTGTCCTAATAGAATATGTTAATGAAATCCAAAATAAATGTAACCAAAATAAATATGAATTGTTCAGCTATCTAATCAGAGTACAAGGAAAGTTGCCGAAGAAAAAAAGGAGAGAAACCAAAACAAATGTTTGAATTATTCAAGCACTGTCCAGAGTTGGCAATACTTCAAACAAAAGATTTTGAATCTGTGGTTCTAGAGGTATGATATTCCTCAATGTGGTGTTGTATATAAAGATATCAAATACAATAAGTTTGCATATTATGATCCTTAATGAAAGATAGATTCATCTGGCTATGTTTTCCTGAAACTATTAAATATTTCAACACAATAACTGCAATTTTCTAACTGCACACATTTACAATGGATTTTTCAGATTATGATGAAACATTTACCCAAGATTTCCTAAAAGCAGGTGATCAATTGCTAATGCAAAATCTAAGAATGTAAACTGATGTGTATTCAGAAATTATGCAAGCCAGAATAAAATGGAACAAAATCTTTAACGTGGAGGAAGAAAAACAAACACAAAACTGTCACCCTAGAATTCTACACCCAGAGAAAATATCTCTTACGAATAAAGGAAAAATAAAGATTTTTTTCAGAAAAAAAATTGCAACTGGTGAAAATTTCTTGCTAGCTGCTCTGTGCTACAAAAATAGTGAAACAAATTTCTATGAGCAAAAAGTGAAATATCAGATAAGAATATGGAAAATCAGAATTCTAGATGTGGTAAATTTTTATAAATGCTGTATTTCTCAGTTTTAAATCTTAAAGTGAGATAAGCCACCATTTAAACAAATATAACAATGTATTTTGGAATTTATAGCATATGTAGAAATAAGATGATTAATAAAAATAGCACAAAGTAGAATTGGAAGTTTAAAAACGTAAGATTTTACATTGTAGGCAAAAATGATTTTTAAAAAACATGTGAAAATAGACTATGATAAGTTAAGAATTATGTATGCTGTGAACCTTAGTGCAAACATTAATAAGAGAAAGAAAAACATGTAACTAATAGGCCAAAAGTGGAGCAAAAAATAAAAGTGGGCAGTGCAGGTAAAGAATTCACTTTAAAGGAAGAGGTTATCATATTGGATTGACAAATAAACAAAACAAGAGTGCCATAAATTCAGGGGAAAAAAATGACCCAAATCACACTCCAGGCACAGTGAATATAGCACTAGCATCACAGAAGCTGTAAGATTGGGCATAACATTATTCTAAACAAAATTAAAGATATAGGTAACCTTTTTAAGAAAAAGTGCATGTTTGATATTATTCCATTTACATAAAACCCTAGATGAAGCTAACTAATTTATAGTGACAAAAAGTAAATCATGGTTGCCTGTAGCATAGAATATGGGATAGGACTTGTAGAGACACACGAGAAATTTGTGGGTGATGGAAATATTCTTTATCTTGGTTGTCATAGTCTTAACAGGATTGCATATATTTGGCAAAATTCATCTCACTGTGTATTTAAAATACTGGATGCAAATTTTATCTCAATAAAGTCGATTTTAAAAAGTACCCTCCTTCAAGGGCAGTGCGATGGTGGCTCAGTGGCAGAATTCTCGCCTCCCAGGCCAGAGACCCAGGTTTGATTCTAAGTGTCTGCCCATGCAAAACAAACAAATAAATAAATAAATAAATAACTCTCCCTCCAAACCAGAAACAAACGAAAAAGCATTATTTATAACATTACCGACAGGAGGCATTTTGACAATTATAAAACCTGTCATGTATTAGAGTTGGTCATAGAAGAACTGCAGCCTTTACATAATAAGTAATATAGTCAACTAATCATTAATGAAAGTAATAACTCTGTTTCTGCCCAGCAGAAGCAGACTAGAAGAATGCTTGCATGATAATGGGCCTTCAATTGTTGGTGTTCATTTCTATTTCTGGCACAGTTTTATATCTGAAAGCATAGACTGATAGCATTTATTAAGATATTAACTATCTATCTGTTAAGTAGATAGTTAAGAGGTCCTGTTCTACTTTGCTAGCTGTTGGAATGCAATATACCAGAAACAGAATGGCTTTTAAAAAGGGGAATTTAATAAGTTGCTAGTTTACAGTTCTAAGGCCTAGAAAATGTCCCAATTAAAGCAAGTCTATAGAAATTTCCAATCTAAGGCATCCAGGGAAAGATACCTTGGTTCAAGAAGGCCAATGAAGTTCAGGGGTTCTCTCTCAAGTGA
Source organism: Myrmecophaga tridactyla (assembly GCA_004026745.1). Taxonomy (NCBI): domain Eukaryota; kingdom Metazoa; phylum Chordata; class Mammalia; order Pilosa; family Myrmecophagidae; genus Myrmecophaga; species Myrmecophaga tridactyla. Next base: position 64,145 of record PVIY010002283.1, on the reverse strand, counting down.
GAAGGTACATGGTGAACACTGTCAGAGTTTCTCTCTCGGCTGGGAAGTCACATGGTGAACACGGTTAGGGTTTCTCTCTCATCTGGAAGGGCACATGGCAAGCACAGTGTCATCTGCTAGCTTCTACTCCTGGCTTCCTGTTTCATGAAGCTCCTTGGGAGGCATTTTCCTTCTTCATCTCCAAAGGTCGCTGGTTGGTAGACTCTGCTTCTCATGGCTGTCATTCTGCTTTGCTCTCTCTGAATCTCCTCCTTTCTCCAAAATGTTTCCTCTTTCATAGGACTCCAGAAACTTACCAAGACCTACCCAAATGCCTGGAGACATGTCGTCACCTAATCCAGTTTAACAACCACTCTTGATTAAATCACATCTCCAGGGAGATGACTTAATTACAGATTCAAATATACAGTATTGAATAGGGATTCTGCCTTTACAAAATGGGATTTAGATTAAAACATGGCTTTTCTAGGGGACATACATCCTTTCAAACCAGCACAGGTCCTTACAACAACAACTAGCAAAATTTGCTAATTATTATCATATAGAACTACTTTACCATTTATAATGACTAGTTTTAATAGCATTGCATGAATATACCATGCTGTGTTTAAATACATCCTATTCATTTATATATATGATATATATTACAAAATGTGATAGATATTATCTTTTGCTCATCATCAACAAAGCTATGATAAAGACACCAATGTATATACATTTGGGCATTTTTCATTTTTTTCCTGAGAAACAAATTTTTGGAAGACAAATTACTGGGTCAAAAATATGTACAATAAAGTAAAAAAAAAAACTTTACCTACTCAATATCCAATATCCCTTTGAAAGTTTGCACAGATTTAAACTGCTACCATCATTATATGTACACCATTAACCTACATCATGTGAATAATGTATATTACAATTTGTAATTATTGCCAAACTTGATCATAACTGAACTTATATTAGAAAACTGATCCCATCATTTCATTTTTTGATTAATGAAAAGAAAATTTCTCATACAATAATGTCATTTATCAAGTTAATTTTTAAAGTAGTATTGGTTTTTGCCCTGCATCCACTGGCACTTTTGATTCTAGTTATTACTTAGAACAACTTTTTATATATTTAGGGCCTTAATGATTCAATGCAAGAGATATTATACAGCAAGGAGCAAAGAAATAAAAAGATGAGAGAAAGATTTGGGTGGTAGAGCAAAAAATACTTGCGTATGAATAAAAAAAATCCAAGAAGGATAAAATTTGACAGATTGAGAATATGTAGTAAGAGACCAGCATAAATTCTGAGTGAGCCAGAAAGACTGGAATTTGTGGATTGAAAGTACTCATCATGTTTCAACCAGACTTGATAAGAAAAGAAAAAAACATAGTCTAGTAATATTCCTTAATCCTAGTGATAAATAGAAAATTTTGCAAGGAAGCATTACATAGAGCTATCTGTCCTGTTAACTGGACTGCTGTGAGCCTAAAGTTTAGAATGATATCAGTAGATTACTGAGAGAAAATAACAGCAAACCAGGAACCTTATGCATCTGGGTGAAAGAAGGATGTCTGAATATGGCGTAGAGCAGACAGTATGACAACCATGTACCACATCAGAGTGAAATTCATGAAAAAAATATGCTCATCAAGGTGCAATGAAGCAGAACAGCAGCCTCAAGATTAGACTGTCAAAAAAAAAAAAAGAGACTGAAAACATTGGTGAGCAATGCATTGCATGTGGGGGAATTTTTGTTTCTTTTCTATTACAGTGCTCAACAATCTTTGGATTTCTAATTTATAAATATAAAACAGGTTAAGAGAAAAAAAAAGTAAAGCGATTCTACACCTATGATATGAAGCAAGTTTGGTTTGGTAGCCAGACAAGACAGAAAACATTCCCAGAAAGAAAACATTGGGATGTAATTTCAGAAAAATGATCAGATGAACATACATAGTTTTCACAAAACATCAAAGGCAAATATGGAACAATTCAAGTTGGGCAAGAATTAAAGAAAATCAGAATGTAGTAACTGAGCCAAAGAGAAAAAGCCAAAGGGCCCAGTTAACCAGGAGCAAGCTAAGTTAAAAGCAGAGGGCTTTCAGAGCTGCACATGCATTTTCTTGGTCTCTTGCTTGCTATTCTTTACCTCTACAGGTTATTGCTTCTCATTTTATAGCCTCTTCCCTGTTGATCATAAAGACATCTATTTGCCTAATTGATTAGGAAAAGAGTCCGTAATCAATCTCTTTCTACATTTTTCTCTCCAAATATCTTCAATGGCATCTGAGAAACCCACATATAGCTTTTCTTTTCTCCCTTTCTAAAATATCCCCTGAAAATACATACCTACAAGAACATAGGTGATCACATCAAAGTTGAATGACTTTTTTTCTTCTAGTTACCTTCTAGAACAATGCCTGAAATATCTCAGTTGGCAAAAAAGGATTTATACAATTTGTCTCACATCAGGCTCCCCAGCATTTTCCCATCAATTGCTTCCACATGCCCTTCACAGTTGTAAATCTGAAATACATTTATATCTCAAACACATTATGTTTTTTTCTGTGTTCCTGAATGCTGTTCCTTTAACCTAAAATTGCCTATTTGTTTCTCTTTATATATATATATATACACACACACACACACACACTCATCAAGGAGCAATGTGTATATATATATTTTGTATATATAAAATATTATATATATATATATAAAGAGAAACAGATATATAGATATGTATGTTTAACTCTGTTTTAAAATACAACACAAGGTTCCCTCCTCTACCTGACTTACTTATTAGCATACCCTGAGTTATTCACTAGATTATACAGAATTATTTTTATACCTTCATGTATCACCATAGCATTTTATGGTAATTATCTGATTGCATGCCCATATTACCACCTATGCAGCTCAAAATCAGAAAATAAATTGTATTCAACTTTGTATTCCCAAAACATAGCACAATACCTGATAGCTAATGGTTGGTCAATAAATGTTGAGATTGAATGCATGAACTAGATTTTTCTTACTTCTCTTGTAGTTTTTCCATTAAGCTAACTGTACTATTTATAGAATTGGAATTAAAGTTTATTCTGTTTTTCTTTGGTTTTACTGAGAAAGTGATTAATACTACACTAGGCTTCATTTTGCAAATTTTGCTTAAACTAGAAGTGATGGAGAAATCTAATTATAGCTATTGCTTGTTAATCCTACCATTTACTGCATTTTAATAAATACAAAATTTACTATAATTAAAATATTCAACTTAATTGAAATAAAGCCTTTTCCAGGGAGAGTAAATTAATAGTTAAGACATAATTTCAATTCAGGTTTTATAATTGTATATACAAACTTTATGCTTTATATAATAATTTTCATGTGCAAATTAAATAGACTAGTTAGATTTTTTACTAAACCGTTTACATACATATTTTTTTTCCTGCATACTTACTTCTGAAAGCATTTTGAACTTCAAAAAAATTGGACTCTTTAATCAGATGCTCTGCTTTTTAAATAAATTACAGCATTACAATATCTTTAACAAAGAAAAAGAAAGCTAATCTGTCGAAAAGCATTATCAGATGATACCATATTATTCAAACAACCAGTAGTTTCATAAATATATCAAATGCAATCATTTTAATTTTTGTCATGACATACTGTCCTAATCTGAAATGAGGAATTGAGCAAGAAATAATGATCTGTTGAGGTACAAACTGTTTCAAGAGCTGAGAAAATTAATCTAAGAACAGGCCGACCTTCCCTACTTGTAATGCATGTATGTCAGGAATAATATAGTTAAGGCTTCACCAAAGTAGAGAAATTCAATAAGGGCCACATAAAATCACAAGGAAAACTCTAATGGAAAACAGAACTTGGTGTCGCTTTATTCTTGACCTATGGTAAACACGAGAAAACATGTGACCTTGAGAATATGGTTGCTTTAACACATCTGCTTTTTAAAATCAGGTAATTAAGGACCCTGTCAGCTTTGAGCAGTAAGGTTGCTGTCATGATCGATGACTTGATGAAATACTTCTTAAGGAGGAATAACACCTATAAACCTGTTACCTTTTTCTTTGGCATACAGCTCATTTTTATCCTGTTCGGTTTGTTGTTCCCTTTTGAAAGAAATTAAGGTAAATGTACAGCATTATGATGTAAGGCAAAGAAGCGACCATTCAATTTAAGTCAATGAAGTGAATCTTATTCACTCAAAAATTGTCCTGTTTTTATCTCTTTTAGGTAAAATCTTACTGATACTTTAAAAAAAAATACTTGATTTGGTATTCTACATCATGGTTGATCTTGAATGTACATGGTATTTAATAGAACTTCAAATGATATTTTAGGAAATATTCTGTAGTTTAGCAAACAGCTCCTTATTAATTGTAATTTGATATATTCCTAAAATGAAAATGTCAATTTCTATAAAGTCATAATTATGTAGCAAGATTCTCGTATATTTTGTGAGTCAAAAACAGATACAATTACATTTAGTATAGATTTTTTAATAACAATTTATTATATTGTAATTATGTTATAACTATGCAGATATAAACTATATGCTTTGAAACTGGTCATTGTATTTGATTTTCTAGCATACCCCATTCCTGGCCAATCAAGATAACAATGTGTTTATTTTATTAATTAAAAATATTCTGCATACTTAATTTTTATTGTGGTTACTTCAGCCTCTCATTTTTTAAATGTAAAATAAATAATACTATATGTTATTTTAAAAAGCATTCTTGTTAATTACTTTATAACTAATAAGTGTATTTTAATATTTCTTCTATTTATACTGTTATCTGAACACTTGATTATTATTGATTATTGAAGACACATTACCTCATGGATTAGCAGATCAACTCATACTCTCCAAAATACATATTTATGTAGAAAACAACAACATTTTCCATGCCTTATAATATTCCCCAACACCAGTGCCATTAAAGGACTCTAAAGAGTCACCAAGGTACCCAAAGACCCCATTAGTATGATTGAAGTTTTCAACAGGAATATTACAAAAAAACAGATGACTCTGCAATAAAATAATTTGTGAGTTTTAATAAAGGAGACATGTGCAAAGGATATTAAAATAATACTCTGTGTTTGTTCTGTCAAAGGTACCAAAATAATGCTAGACTGGATTTATGGAACTTGCTGTGAAGGTGACAAAAACGGATTCAACCTAAACCAAATGAATGGGGTTTCAAGGAGACAGATATTCCAAAAGCTTATTGCACCCCTTCATCTCTGTGGTACAGCAAAGAGTAAGTGGATATAGTATTATAGAGATCCTGGGATGCTAAAGAAGATAACCACAAAAGGCCAAACAGCACAACCTTCTAGGGTGAGGGATGCTCAGCATTCGGAGGCTATGGATTGTACTGTGAAGGTATTGTGGGGTGGGAAGTTCAGGCTTCAGCTAAAGGTTTGTTGTTCCAGTCTGGTAGCAAATTAAAAGAAAGCACAAGGAGATGTTGGTAGAGTGGTCTTCTTTAATCATTTGCCTCCACTCTGCTCTGATGCTTACAGAGCAGTCATCTGCTCTGTAATATCCTTTAAAACACAATATCCTTTAAAACAACAAAGGATGTTGTTATTTTATCTCCTGCTAGGCACAGAGTTATTATGGATTACATTTGAGACAGTGAGTTAAAGATTAAAACATTTATTTAAGGAATAAAGCAGGGAGGAAGCAGGAGGGAGAGCAAAAAGGAGAAAGCCAGTAGGAGCCTGAAATTGGCTCCTTTCATATTTTGTATTTATTTTACCTATAGATTTTATTTAGACTGCATATAATTAGAAATTATTAGAAATAAATTTGATAATAAATTTACAAAGCTTTTGAACTTGTATAATTCTAGCAGCAGTAACAGGGACATTAGTATTTTGAACAATTTATCATATTTGTTTTTCCATAATGTTTTTCTTTATAATTCCTTTTTATGTATTTTTCAATTATTCTGCTTTCAGATATGCATTTAAATAGTTAACTTATTGGCCATTGCCCATGAATTAGTGAACAGATGATATTCCTCGCCTTTTTTTGTGCACCAGTGTTTGGAACTGCTTTCAATTTTGCTAGTTGATTATTGCCTATTTTGTTATGGCTGTTTTTAAACTTTTGTTTATTGAGGAGAAAATTATTGATTCACTGGGCTACAGGGTGTGTTTGATGCTGTTCTGTTATTTTATTTCTGTAAGCAAAACTGAGAAGATTTAGTTAAACAAATTATTATACTGTTGTTTAATAGTATGTAAAAAGATTAATTACTGACAGAAAGTTAGAAAATATTTTAATTTTTATAACATTTTATGCAACCTAAAAATATATTAAATGAACTTTATTTTTACATTTTATTTTTATAAAGATCGAATTTTTTGCAGTTGTTTGGAATATAAAGATATCCTTTAGAGTTTGACTTTTAGAAGGCAAAAGGTAAAAAGTTATTAGGTTTGAAACAATATTTGGTTCCTTTCTTTGACTAAAGCTGAGGGAAACAATTCAGCCTTTTTGAACGATGAGATGATTCATTTTTCTTACACAGTCAAGGGCATGATAAAGTTAACATAAAGCACAAGAAGCTATTTTGATAAAACACAGACTCTCTGCTTTTTACACTGATTATTTAGGAAAGAATTTTATAATTTTTTATCAAAACAGGCCAACAGCCCATGAAAACTTTGTTACTTTAACAGTGAGAAAATTAAATTTTAGTCTTGCATTAGTATATTATTTGATATTAAAGTTTCTAAGAATTTTATAGATAGACCCATTAAAAAATTTTTGACTTTGACCATAAAATAACTTTCATAGTTAGTAACTAGTTATAAACATTTGATTCATATAAATGCAAGAACACACCATTAATAATTAGAATGAGTACACCAGCTAATAAATAGGCATTAACTACTTAAAACAGACGTAAATTTTTACTATAATCAGGTAACACACCAGCTAGCATTAAAACAGGTTTACTTAACTTTATTAAATATTAGTTAATTGTTGGATTAATTATTTTTAGGAGTGTAATTAACAGACAAATTTAGGTCAGGGCCTTAAATCCTGTATAGAACACACACCAAATACATTAATTAACAAATAGACATAAAACACTTATCACATTAATATAACAATTAACCAATAATTTGTTAGGCTTTGATAGGGGATGATCAGCAGGATTGAAGAAGAAGTGACTAAAGGAGGCCTCTGTAGCAGGAGGGGCAGAAGTCTTAGAAGGTTTATTGTGAAAGATTCCTCAGCATTGAAGAGATTTATGGAGGGAGTTAATAACCTTTGTAGGGGAAGTAGAAAGCTTAGAAGGCTTTTTTCTGGAGAAATAATATGTAGTCTGACACAAGAGAGTGACTCAGAGAAGGGCAAAATTTAAGAGCCCAGAAGGCTAGGGCATAGGGAATCTCAGACCATTTATTTACCATTATGCCATACAAAATTTTCGAGTTCTGTGGGAACTTGTCAAACAAAAGTGCCATTTTCTAGCCAGCATCTTTGTTGTTTTAAAGGATATTGTGGCTGAATTGAATTGCAGAGTTCAATTTTAATTAAGAAGGAGGGGGGGTTGTTATGTGCTGGGGACTTTGCCTACTGGAGGCTTATGGAGGTCTGCTCACTCTGTTTGTGAGGCTAATGGTTACCATCTCCATTGGAGGTTTATGAGCAGGTGTAGCTTTAAGTGAGACTAACTTACCCAGATCCATGAGCTAGTCACAACAACAAGGCAGGTATCCCTGGTTTGCCACTGAGGGCCAGGGAAGTGTGTGCAGTCTTTCACTCAGGGCATCCCCCAAGCTTGGACTGCTGCATAGGAAAATGGTCTTGGAGCTGGGGACTTTTGACTGAGTGTTCAGATTGTTTAGGTCTATAAAAACACTCAGGGAGCTGGCTAGGGTGCTGTGGGCACCCAAATGCTACAGGGAAGCCATCCACAGGACAAAAAACACTCAAGGGGAGGATCTGGGCAGAAAGCATCACTTACTTATGGTTGAATTAGCTGTAGATGTTTGAATGCTATGTATGTGAGCCAGTGTCACGTCTGGATGGTCTGAGCTGGTGAATTCAAGTTGTCAATCACATGGAAACCACAGCAACCATGCAGTTCAGGGAATGGAGTGACTGGGAGCCTGCTCCTTTAGCCACGAGTGGCTGGAAACTCAAACCTCAGTCTGATCTTCATTCCCGGGTTTTGGCACCAGATATTAGGGACTCCTTAAGGATTCCACATGAGACAGCAAGTCAAAGATTAACAAATTTATTGAAGGAATAAAGCAGACAGGAAATTGTTGGGAGAATGAAAAGGAGAAAGCTGGTAGGAGCCTGAAATTGGCTCCTGGTTGGGGACCCAGCAGGAAGAAAAAGAAAATGGCTTTTGTTCCTTGTTCTGGGAGCTGTGTATTAAAGGCACAGTGATGCCAGAAGGGGACGGCAGCCAGTAAGTGGTGGGATGGGAGCTTATAACAGGTTTATATCTGGATCCTTGGACCTGCCAAGGATGCTTAGGAGGGGGGCTCAGGGAGGGCTCTGCATCAAGAGTTCCTTTTGCTTAGAATTTTCTTTCTGAAAACTAACACCTTATATGCTAAATTACACAAAAGTGGCACTTTACCAGCAGGTGTCATCATTCATGGGATATATGATTGGATACATATATGTTACATTATTGGTTACATAACCTATGCTGTATCATGCTTCCCTGAAACTTCAGACCTAGATGCACTTATGGCAGCCATCTGAGCAGGCAGTTTATAATAAGAAATTTCTCAGGCTCCACAGAAGCAAATGTTGAGGCTGAGAAGCTAGAGAATATATTGCCTGAATTAGAGACTGTGTTTATGAGGTCACCAAGGGGACTCTGAAACTACCAATACAACCACATAAAGTTTTTTGACAATCCATGAAGTGCAGAGAGCACTGATGTTACATAACAATAGTGACTAGATAGCTGCTTTAGTTTATGTTTGTATTATATAAGGAACAAAGAAATAAACAAAAATAGAGAAATCAGAAAATACTAGCACAGTCTCTGAAATAGAACAAGCATTCCGTAATTATTATTATTAGTTTTTGGGGGTCCAGGAAACGAACCCAGGTCTCCTGCATGTAAGATGAGCATTCTGCCATTGAACTACCTGTGCACGCTTCATAATTATTTTTTAAATATATATTTGTTAATAGAATCCTCAGGATAGATTGTTTGTGGAAAGAAAGTAAATTCAACCATCATCTGAGCTTAAAGCAAGAATGTGATGCGTATTCTCTTAAGGCTATGACCCTGTTTCAGAAGAACGTGGATTGTGTGTGGACTTGGGTTCAACAGCATGGCAGGGCTTACTGGGGATCTGGGAACACATAAATTATTTAAGGTGGAGGTGTACGGATTAAAGCAGATGGCTAAGAAATGGGAGATGGTGATTGCCTCCACTCGGGGTAAGATGGGACAAGAGTGGATTTGTGTTGAGAAAGTTTATGTATAGTCTTTCTTTTATGTTTCAGTTGAATTGAGCAAAAATAGTAAAAGAATAAATTTCAAAAAAGCAATTTTTAGAAAAATAATAGAGTCCTTACATTCCTGTCTCCCCATTGGATTTTCTGTTCCTTAAGCATACAGAAATTGTTCTTTATATACTTGCTTCCTAGTAAGCAGAAAACATTTAGTAGGTGTTAATGGACATTTGATGGCCCTATAAACAACATAAATTTCTTCCCCATATCTAAATATGAAATATTATGGCACCATTTACACTTAGTGATAACTGCTGAAATTGGAGGTAACCAGCAATTTAGAGTATTGCAAATCCAAATATTTATGTATGCTAATCTTTGCAGGTTGATATAATTATAGCAACCTGTTTTTCCTTTAATTCATGGATTAGTCTGCTTCATATTTGTACTTAAATATTTACCTACATTGGCATATTTGTTTCACAAAACCATAATTATACTTACTTTAACAAAAAAGAAATTTAGGACTTAAAAGGATAACATAAATTGTCAAGAATCACACAACTGGTAAATGGTAGAATAAATATAGAAAGACAATATACCCAGAAAACATACATAAAAGGAGCCCTTAAAATGGGGGAAAAGCAGGACAGAATAGTACAGTGTTTGATAATAACAAATGCTTATATAATGTTTACTTTGTGTCAGGCACAATTCTAACCCCTTTATATATTATTAAATCATTTAATGCTCTCCACTATCATAAGGAAAAAGCCATTACAATGTTCATTCCCATTGCATAGGTCAGAAAATATGAGCAAGGTGTTTGTCTAATGTCACTCATATTAGGACTTATATTTGCAAATTAATTCCTGTTCACTGTTCTGCACCATGCCACCTTAGGGAAAAAGAAGTAGTCAATAACATGATGTCACATGCAATAGAAATGGAAGAAGCAGTATTGCAAAAATATTAAAACTATTAATGGGGATTAAAAGTGGTAAAATGATGCAGGAAGAGGTGGATATGACAGAGAAATAAAACAATTTGACTTGTAAAATAAAAGAAAGAAGAAAGTAAAAAAGTGGTCAGATATTTAAATTGGCTTATGTCGACCATTAGCTAATCATTTCAACTTGGATCATCATGGTTAGAAAGCCTTGAGGCAGAAAGATAGTAATATTGTAGCAAGTAGGTTTTGGCAGCAGGCAGGCCTCTCCTCCCCTTCTTCTTGTGGTTTGGCTGCCTCCTCTGTGGAAAATCCCCAACCCCCCTCCCCTAGCCTCCAGGAATGGTGAAACTTCAAGATAAGACACGTTCCTGGGCTAGGGACCCCTCCCTTAAAGGCTCATCTGCTTCTGTAACTCAGTTTTGCACCATTCTCAATTTAAATCATTTACCTTGTCTTTAACATGGCCTCCTGTCTATAAAAACTGATATTAACCTTTTGTTTGGGGCTCAGATTTCAGAGGTTCTACTCAGCTGAGCCCCCTATGGTCACAGACTATAAAACCTATTTCCTGAAACTTCAGAGCCTCGGCCCCGGTTTGTTCTGTTTCTGTATCACATTCCAGGAGCCTTGAAGACTTGTCCTTGTTTCGTGCAACAGTATAAATAAGCACTGTACTAAAGGAACACTGATTTTCTTATTTTGTTTTCCAGTTATATGAGACGTCTGTGTTCAATTGAAGAAGACATCAGATAGAATTTGTGATGAACCTCAGAACATTTCTATGAGACTAAATTATTTTAAAATGAACGAGAGCATATTTAAATGTATTTAAATATATTTTCAGAAATACTAAATACGCTGAACCTTCCAAAATACCATGATATTCTCCATTTCTCTTCTTTTTTTAATTTTGAGGACTGTTTCTTCCTATTATATATACTTTTAGTGTTTAAATATTAAACAGTTAAAAGAACTAAAGGAAAGGGCAGATATTTTATCTAAGTATGTTCACATATCCATTTCTATCATTAGCTCAATCTGGCAGGAAAGATGGGAACACCCAGCATTAAGGCTCCAATCCTTAACATTAGAATAGCTGAAGCATAAAGAAAAAAGGGCAGGTTCACACATTAACATCCAGTTGTTACTTTTTTTCTCTAGGCAAAAAAAAAAAAAATCAAGAGGCAGGAAATATATGGCAGAAACTAAATCATCCATAGATTTATGTAGATACGCATAGGCAATAATCGTTATCGATAACTGCAGTCAATGGAATAAGTGACAGTAAAGAAAAATATAAATTTAGGTAATCACCTTACATTTGCCTTTGAATTAGAGTTAAATTAAAGTTAGCTTTAGTCACATTATGTAGTTTTATGTGCAGTGGTAGAAATAGGCATGTTAACAAATAACTTTCCTTAAATGCACAGAACTTTTGAAAATTTAAACTTCTCACCTTAGAGCCAAGTGATATAAGCACAGGATGCATGCCAACACTCCTCTCTAGGTGTGTAGCCATATTCATAATTTCTGCAGTACCTTCATAAATGCCAGGTGAACTTGCCCGTCTTCACAAGGTGAGGGCTCAGTGTAGTGTGATGGTTTAAAATTACATCTCAAAGCCACTACAGTTCTGCTTAATCACTCTAGTCCTTGAGATGCCAGTCATATTTAAATCTCTAAATTAAAATCAATATGGATAATAAATATTAGCATAAGGAATATGTCAGATATTTTCTTGGCACATGGTTTCACATTTTTATTGTATGTGTTGTAGAATTTTATTTGTTGTCAATAATTATGCTGCCAATTCCTGTAAATTGTAGTTTCTAAAAAGGCATTTTCTAAAAACGAGTACCATTAGACTGTCATTGAAGAATAAGAGCATACATGAAGGGCTTTACATGAGAAATAACTGTAATTTGTGTGTGTTCAACATTTCCATTAATGGCTCTTTACTGATTTGAGTCATGGATACACAAATTAATTAATAAATATATTCAACAAATACACTTTCTTCTTTCACTGGATGTACCATGAAGAGTAAGCCCCTATTTGTCAGGACACAAGAAAGCAGCTTTAGTCACAGTATCTTGATAGATCTTATCAAAGAGAACTTACAAACAAAAAAGGACTTCAGACACATTGCTTCCAGGCATTAAAGCTTGAACAATCTTCAGCAGTTCTTAGCAGAACTTCCAAGCACTTTATATTTAACGATCAGTGTCTGATCACTATCATCTAACAATTAATGACAACAACTCTTATTGTTAATTTTTATTTTATCTTTTTATTTTATTTGTTCAGGAATAATGAGCATACAATAAATAACCATGTTTAAAGTGTGCAATTTGGTGAATTTTGACATACGTATACATCTGCAAAAGATCGCCACAAAAGTACTTATCCATCCTCTTCATTACCCCACTCCCAAGCAACTAGTGAATTATTTTTGATTACTGTAGATTAGTAAGTATTTTCTAGAATGCATATACAATGAATTATAAATTATATTCACTTTTATTGCTTCTTTCACTCAGCATAATATTTTTTGAAATTTTATCCATGTTGTCATTTATATCACTATTTCATTACTTTTTATTGCTGAGTAGTATTCCACTACCTGAATATAGCAGAGTCAATTTATCTACTCATCTGTTCCCGGATCTGGGTTGTTTCTGTTTCAAAGTTATTACAAAAGAAACTGGGTGAACATTCCTGTAGAAACCTTTGTAACAAATATGCTTAGTTTGTCTTAGTTAAATACCTAGGAGTGGAAGGACTATATGATTAAACGTTGTATTATACTAATTATAATATTTTTTATTAATAAAAGCAATTATTGAATTCTTTCTAAGTGCCAAGCTCTATTCAACACATTGGGAATACAGAAAAATGACAATTATATTCCCCTGTTGTCATAGAACTTATAGTTTAGAAAGTATTTTATTGCAACTGTTTTTTGTATAGTTATAACACAATGAAATGAGGTATCCAGTACCCCCAATGGCTTAGAATGAAGAAGGAAAAGAGGAAAGTAGTTGAAATGGGAGACAAAATTTTTTCTTATAGCTACAAAGGAAGAAGATCCTAAAATGACTAGAGAGAACACTTACATATCCATTCTTTATTAGTTTATTTATTTCTAAAATGTAATAACTCTCAGGTCATGCCCAGAAGGAAGATCTGAGAACTGGATACAACCTGAATTACATATTGTAAATTCAGATACATGAAGACAATATAAGAAATAAGTAGATAAGAAAATCATATTCCAAATCTGAGAGAGAGAGAAGAAAAATTTGTTTTTTCTCCAGTTTAGACTAATTGGTACAATTACCATAATGATCTGCTTTGAAAATCTCATTCTAATTAATTGATGTTCATTTGAAATTCAGATATTTATGAGAGCCACCCTGCTTGAGTTTATCTTATAACCGTATCATACCAAGATGGTAGACGTGGATTTCCAATTTTTAATGTACAGTTGAAAATTCAAAATCATAATCCTTTAAATTATATGCTTTGAGATATTTTCAGTAACTCAAAATATCTTTTATCTTCACTAACTAAGCCTTTATATTTTAGATTTATGATTAGTGAAATAAATAGATTCTGATTTAGCAAATGTAATAAAAAGCCCTTCAAAACTCTTTGGTTACACATAAAATTTCAAAAATACATACATTCACTCGTGTCAGAATTCTGTTCTTTATATTAACCTGGCCCAACAGAATTAAAGGTCACTTTTAAATAATGTATCAATTTTGTAGAGAATATATACATTTAAATAATATTTTGGTAGGTGGAAATCCTTCTATGGGTAATTTGGAAGGATTCTAGAAATGCTCAGTTTTACTCCTGAAAGGATGCATTTCTCACATTACCCTTTCTTGGGTTATTTTTTCATCCACTTCAATATATCTCACTAATCTATCAAGAAACTCTGCTGCTCTGATGATTGGCTTCTATTATGTATTGTTCTGAGAAAGTGGGCGAATTATCTTGTAGGCTACTTGTAGATCAATCTCTATCTTGGAAAATTATCCATACTTACACATTGTGCAGCCATTTCCCACATTAAAATCCTAAATAATAATTTAAACATGAAAAACTCACTGTGACCAATATTGGAATTTTGAAATAGTTAATATATTGAAAGATCATCAACAAATCCAGATTACGTGCTGCTTCTCCTTAATGACAATTTAATTTCAGTGCATATTATATTTCAACAGGATTCATTTATTCAAAATACTGTGTAGCTCTTCACTCTGAAAAATCTCAACAAACAATTAGCAATTTGCAAAAATAGGCTCCTAATGCAATTAAACAGGGAATGTGTTAACACACTGATTTTACGTGGGAATATATTCCAGTTAAAGTTTGATTAGAAAAATAACGAATACACACTAAGCAGTACATCAATATATATATTTTATCTAGATTTCAGCACTGTTAAACATTAACAAATTTTAAGGTAGAAATTGATTGTGTAGTTGTAAAAGTAAATGTTTATAATACAACTGAATAAGCATAATATCTTCATTAGACCAAAATAAAAAGTGGGAAAAAAGAAGCTCATAATCCGAACCTTTAGGAAATTAAAAATCTCATAGGATATGTACATATTTATTTGGAGATTTTGACAGGTCTAATAAAATAAACTCCTTACAAACAAATATATTTGAGGAGCTCATGTTATTTCATTCTTTCAAATTGGAAATGTATTTATAGAATTTTTATTTATAAATGAACCAAATAAAATGAGGGCATCTTTTAAGTGTAGTATAAATCACTTAAAGCCAAAAATTGTCTATCATCATCTTTCTACTACAAGAACTGAACATAAATAATAAATAAAATTAAAGTGAAGGAATGTATCTAGAAACGTTCTCTGCTTTTATTAAGCTGTACGTTGGCAAGGTTTGTATGACCATCTGGGAAAATGCATAAACAGAAAGATTTCTATCAATCTTAGAAATTAAACCACTTTGTCAGCTTTTTAAATAATTACTATGTATATGGATGAAGATTGGAAAATAAATCAGACAGGATGACTGTTTTGGTTTGTTAAAGCTGCCCGAATGCAATATACCAGAAAAAGAATGGCTGTTATAAAAGGAATTTATTGCATTACATGTTTACAGTTCTAAGGCAGTGAAAATGTCCAAATTAAAGCACCAACAAGAGGTTACCTTCACTCAAGACAGGTTAATGCTGTCGGGAACACTTCTTTCAGTTGGGAAGGCACCTGGCTAGCATCTGCTGACTCCTTGCTCCTGGGCTCTGCTGCTTCCAGCCTCTGTTTCTTGTGGGATTTTCTCACCTGGCTTCTTCAGAGCTGCGTTTTATCCCTTGGCTTTCCTCAGCTCTCTCAAGGTTCTGGCTTGCTTAGCATCTCATGGGAAGGCGCACAAAGACCTCTCTTGGGCACATATCTCCAAACGTCTGGGTCATGTGTTAGCGGTCGGCTCTGTTGCTTCTGTTGGCTTTTCCAAAAGAGTCCTCTTAAAGGACTCCAGTAGGCAGATTAAGACCCACCTTGAATGGGTGGAGAGACATCTCCATGGAAACCACCTAATCAAAAGGCCCACCCATAATTGAGTGGGTCACATCTTCATGGAAACAACTTAAAAATTCCACCTAACAATATTGAACGATGCTTAAAGAATATTTTCCGGGATACTAAACAGTTTCAAATTGGCACAGTGACTAAATTAGGTGCTAATAGAAATTAATTATACTGGAAACAGAAGATGATCAATTCCTAAGGCAAAATAATTTACAACATCAGGATTTCCACTGTTCTTCAAGGCATGTAACAATGCCTTAACGTAAACAGTATTGGAAAGAATAAAAGCTACAATAATATTCTCATATCTAATTTTCAAAATTTCAGAAAACTCTCTGATGCTATTACATATCAATTAAATATATATTGTGTATATATATTTATTGGAGGAAATCAGGGCCAGAAAAACCATGGTGATAGTAAGGGAAGAGAGCTATGAATAATAAAAATAACTTATAAGAAATAAAGTTTGCAGAGAAAAAGAAACCACTGTAAAAGTAACTGTTCTTAAGCTATTCTTAATTATTCCCTTCATTTTCCAAAGCTTCCTTATCTGGCAAGATGCAAAAATCCTTCTATATAACTACAGTATTTCTAAGTTACTTATAACACAAATATCTTAAGAAGGATAATTAATATCCTAATGACTTGAACATTCTCATTTTTATTTCCTATATATCTGTTTTGGTCACCATTGTACTATTCGTTTAATGAGGAAGAAAGTATATCCACAACAATTTTGAGTAATTAAGGACATTAATTTGGAAGAAAAAAAAATCATTCCCACTCAAAGATGTTAGGGATCAGTGAGAAAAAATATTAAGGCAAATAAAAGGGTGGAGAAGAGACAGGTTCCTGTTTTATCCAGTCTCCAGAGGTATTTCCTGTAACCAGTCAACTTAGAGAACTTCATGTAAGGCTTTTAAGCCTCGGCATTGATTTAACAGGATTACCAGCTTCCTCCAAGAAGGCCTGCAAGTATCACCCCTTCCTCTCATACTGATGTCCTTATGCAGTCTCCTCCCAACCAATGAGTGGAAGTTGCTTCTAACAAATGGAATATAAAAAGATGATAGAATGTTCTAGATTATGTTATGTAAGGTTTTATTATTTTTTTTTTATTAGCTGAATCTCTCCCTTGCTGGCTTTGGGGACTAAACTACCACACATTGTGGCTGGGGTCTCAAGGAACTGATGTTGGTTTCTGGCCAATAAACTGGAAAGAACCGAGGTCCTCTGTCCAACAGAACACAAGAACTGAATTCTGCCAACTATTTGGTGAGCTTAGAAGCAGACTTTAGCCCACATTAGCCTTAGATGAGATCCAAGATCTGCAGTCTTGTGAAAAACCCTGGAACAAAGGACACAGCTGAGCTGTGCCCACATTCCTAGGCCACTTGAGATAATAAACATATATTATTTTAAGCTGCCAAGTTTGTGGTAATTTTTGTTTGCAACCAGACAATGTGCAAGATGTAGGAGATCAGTCAAACTTCATTCATTTTCTGTATAGATATTGCTAAACATCCAAATTTAATTGAGCTAATTTACACTTATTGGTAATATATGGGCACAAAAATGTATTTAGACTCTTTTAAATAAGGTTTCAGGTTTCAAAGAAGACTTTCAATTCTATTCACACAAAAGGCAGAATTAGACAATAAGAGAGACCTAAAGAAATTTGATCAAAAATCTAGTCATCTTTTCTTTTAATTTTGCACAAACAAAAGAGTGAAACAAAATGTTCATCCTTTCAAAGTTTTTTAGAGAATATTGAAGGAATGGAGATATTTTAACTTTTCATGGGTTTTACATTTAATAAGGGATGCTTCATATCACTTTAACAAAAACTATTAGTAAAACAAGTTCATCCTTAAATAGAAATGTTTTCCTCAAAATGAAAAATAAAACTGTTAGAAAAATGACACACTAGAAAATTTGCTTTTAAAATTAAGTTAAGGGCGCTGCACAGGTGACTCTGGCAGAATTCTCTCCTGCTGTGCTGGAGACCCGGGTTCATTTCTCGGAGCGTGCCCATGTCACACACACACAAAAAAAGTTAATAAGCATGTGTGTTTGTACACATTTGTATGTTATAGGAACATACATAGAAATTAGAAAATTTCTAATTTTCCAGGAGTATCAATAGTATACACAAACATAGATCAAAACTGAATATGGAGGAAAAAAATACAAAAAAACACACCTTTTCTAGTACTACATTTGCCATTACAAGCATGGTTTAGAAAAACATCACTGTTGTATAGAGAAAGGAAAATTTATTCTAATTAACTTGTTTCGATATGCTTTGTTATAACTGATGCCTCTTTTAAACAAATATAATATTTTTTCCATGGAACTAGGTTGGATTCTTCTTTGTGGAGAGCAGTATCTCATTTATGCTGCCAGATAAAATCTAAGTTAGACTAACGTCAGAGACCTGAGAACTAAATTTCATAAGCCCAAGTAGATCTTTTATGTCCGAGTCAAAATAATAAGCAAGCAATTATGCTAGTCTTAATAATAGTGAATGGAAAATACTAAAGAGAGTAATGTGTGATAGAATAAAATAATAGCTAAAATAGTTACACATGAAATGTCTATGTCATTTGTTTAACAATATTCAGGCATTTAAAAATTTTGTATTTAAATTGTCTACAATTTTTCCTCAGTATAAGTAACATTTACAGGATCTGAAAAAGCATGATATTGAATGATGAAAAGTATAATGTATGAACTTTTCTAAAATACAATAAAGAAGGATTATTAAAACATTTATGCATTTCATTACCATCAATACTATTTATATTGAATTAAGTATTAAGTGAAACTTTAGTATATCTGAAGAGATGCAAGACCTTGAACTTTCTCTTTTTATTATTTAATTGTAACTTCCTCAATTACAATTGTAAGGAAAATGAATAAATTATTTTAGTTGCTCTTTTAATTTTAATTGTCTATCACATATTGAAGATTTCAAGATTACATTTCATAAAATTGGAATATTAAACATATTGAATACACATACTGTTTAGTTTGCTAACTGCCAGAATGCAATATAAAGAAATGGAATGGCTTTTAAAAAGGGGAATTTAGTAAGTTGCAAGTTTACAGTTCTAAGGCCAATTAAAGAAAGCCTATAGAAATGTATAATCTAAAGTATCCAGGGAAAGATACCTTGGTTCAAGAAGGCTGATGACGTTCAGGGTTTCTCTCTCGGCTGAAAGGGCATATGGTGAAGTCTGCTAGCTTTGTCTTCTGGGTTCTTCCTTCATTAAGCTCCCCCAGGAGTGTTTTCCTGGGTAGGTTCAACTCATGGCTCTTGTCATTCTGTCTTCATTCTCTCTTGTAAGAATCTCCAGCCTTCTCTAAAAGATTCCACTAAACTAATCAAGACCCGCTTAGAATGGGTGGAGACACGTCTCCATCTAATCAAGTTTAATACCCACAATTGATTGCATCACATCTCCACGGAGAAGCCTAATCAAGTTTCCAACCTATAGTACTGAATAGGGATTAGAAGAAATGGTTGCTCCCACAGATTGATTAGGATTAAAACATGACTTTTCTAGGGTACCTAAATCCTTTCAAATCAGCACATTCCACCCTCTGGAACCTAAAGAAACCATGTTTTCTTCATATACAAAATACATTCATTCCATAACAATATCAGAGAACCTACTTTCCAGTACCATTACAAATACAGTACAAGGTTAAAACCAGTACCAAGTCAGTTACAAACGTGGTCAGTCCTAAAGCAAAGTTCTCCTCTGGCTCTGTAAAAACTCAAAACAAGTTATTTGTTGCCAAATACAAAGGAGGAACAGTCATAGGACATGTATAAATCATTTCCATGGGGAGAAATTGGAAGGAACACAGGGGTCACAGGATCCAAGCAGTTTCAAAAACCTGCAGGGCAAAGCACTTTAGGAAGTGGCAGTGTCACCCTTTCCAAGGGCCTATGCACTGGCCCATCTCTCTTGGAACGCAGCCTTGGGGGACATTGAAGAGACCAACTTTTTCTTGACCCCACACTCTCCAAAGATTGGGGCTGCATCCAGGCTCTCTGACATCTCCTGGGCACATGCTCAGTCCCTCCAAGTGGTAACGGTCAGGCTCTCCCTAAACCCAAAGGAATGTGCTCTACCCTCTCCAAGACCTGAAGCAGCAAGACTCTTCCACTGCAATGAGGTGGAAGGCCTGTCCTTTGCCTTCGGGGCAAACTCACCCTTTGCTTTCAGGACAAACTCACCATCTCCACAAGCTTGGATGGGTCTGCTCTCCTGGCCAAAGGCTTCTTGACTTCAGACCCCATCCTCCATGGTTTTGCCTCTGAGTTATTTTTCCTCCAATGTGTCTCTTCTCTGTCCCTCTCAGTTCGACTGGCAGTGGTTCTCTTTATACAGATCCCACAGCACTTTAATTGGCTTTCTATGCAGTAGCCTCAGATCGTGCCCATCAGACATAAGGAGTTTCCAAAAATCCTTCCTGGATTACTCCATGTCCAATCTTGGCTTTCTCTGAAATGGCTGACTGGTTCCACATTCAGCCAAATCCTCACATACGGCACCATTCTCTGGGGTTTCCTTTCCTGGAAACCCCAAAATTTTCCAGAACATCAATTTCTGATTTTTTTGTACCCATCAGTTCAGTTTTCAGCCTATCTCTCTCCTGTCACATTTCACTATAAGCTGTGAGGAGAAACCAGGCTGCATTTTCCACATTTAATTTGGAAATTTCTTCTGCTAAATATTCAAGCTCATGGCTTTTAAAATCTGCTTTCCAGCTAAAGTCACTACTCAATTTTGTCAGATTATCTGTCATTTTAAAACAAAGACTGCCTTCCTTCCAGTTTAAGATAACATGGGCCTCATTTCTGTTGAGAGCTTTGTCAGAGACATCTGTAGAGTCTACATTTCTTTGCTCCCTCAGAATCTCCAAAATATTTACTCATTTATAGAATTCCAGTAAACTAATCAAGACCCAGGTAGAATGGGTGGAGACATGTCTCCATCTAATCAAGTTTAATACCCACAATTGATTGAGTCATATCTCCATGGAGATAAGTTTTCAACCTATAGTGCCGAATAGGGATTAGGAGAAACCATTGCTCCCACAAAATTGATTAGGATTAAAACATGGCTCTTCTAGGGTACATAAATCCTTTCAAACCAGCACACATACCCTTAAAATTTTATGCATTATCAAATAAAATCATCAAATGCTCAAATAGTATCTTTTTTTATTATTGAGAAGTCATACAAGGTAGTTTTAATTTCTTTATAGATGAATATTTTATAAGATTTTGTGTTTTCACTATTGAGATATGGGAAAATTTGATAAATTATTTACTTAATCACATCTTGGTTTTATTAAAAAGTAATAATTCGATCTGTTTTGAGGATCTAATCTGATTTAAAGTGGAAAACCCACAATAATACTTTAATAGTCATAGAAGTACAGTATAACCCTTACATTCACAGAAACAAAGACATTAAATAGGAATTAAATTACAAACTATTATAATCAAGCATTGCTAAAATTAAAAAAATGTTTAATACATCAAAAAGCTATAATCATATTAATAGCTTACGACTATAAATAGAAAGAATATCACTTTATTTGTCAAGAGCTGGGATAGAAAAAAATGAAATTATTTGTTAAATGGATCGAATGACTCGCACAATTTAGGTACATATTACTCCTAAAGTAAATCAATCAAAATATTTACATGCCACAAAGACAGCAGAAGGTCACTAAGCATATCAAAATGCAGATATAGCCCTGCCTAATGACAAAATTGAAAAAACAGAGGAGACACAGATATTGGAACAAGTAATCAAAGATGTTCATACAACTCTACTTAACAAAATAAGTGAGATAGCAAATGACATAAAGGAAATCAAGAAGACAGTAGAAGAGCACGAGAGGAGTTTGAAAGAATAAATAGAAAAATAGTGTAAATCATAGAGATTAAAGTCTCTGTTGACCAAATAAAAAACATACCAGAGGCACACAACACCAGGTTTGAACAGACAGAGGAAAGCATAAGTGATATAGAGGATAGTGTAATTGACTTTGAAGACTCAAAACAGCAAATAGCAAAAAAAAAAGATGGAAAAAATTGAATGGGAACTCAGGGAAATTATAGACAAAAAAAATGCACAAATATAAGAATCATTGGTGTCCCAGAAGGAGAGGAGCAGAACAAAGGGCTAGGAAGAGTAGTTGAGGATATGATGGGGGAAAACTTCCCAACCCTCATAAAGGATATAAATATACAAGTCAAAGAAGTCCAAAGAACTCCAAACAGATTGTATCCAAATAGACCGTCCCCAAGACCTGTACTAATCAGTCTGTCAAATGTTAAAGAGAAGCAGAAAATCCTGAAAGTGGCAAGAGAAAAGCAATTTACTACACACAAGGGAAATCAAATAAGACTGAGTTCAGACTACTCATCTAGCACCCTGGAGGCTAGAAGGCAGAGGCATGATATATTTAAGATCCTGAAACAGAAAGACCTCCAGCCAAGAATTCTGTACCCAGCCAAACTTTTCTTCAAAATTGAGGGGGAGTTTTCAAACACTAAGAACTTATGAAAGAATTTGTCAAGCAGAGACTGGCCCTACCAGAAATACTAAAAGAAGTTCTGCTGGCTGGAAAAAAAAAAAGACAGGAGAGGGAGGTTTGGAACAGGGTACAGAATTGAAGATTACCACTAAAGACAATTTAAATAACACAAAGAGAAAGAGGGAAAAGAATATATAAATCTGACAAAGAAAATAAAAAAAAGATAAGATGGTGGAATCAAGACACGACTTTTCAGTAATAACTTTGAATGTGAACTGACTAAACTTACCAATTAAAAGATACAGATTGGCAGAATGCATTAAGAAACACAATCCAGCTATATGCTGCTTACAGGAGACTCATCTAAGACACAAGTTTACAAATAGATTGAAAGTGAAAGGTTGGAAAAAGATTTTCCACACAAATTTCAACCCAAAGAAATCAGGAGTAGCTATACTAATATCAGACAAAATAGACATTAAATGTAAAGTCATCATAAGAGACAAAGAAGGACACTGTATATTAATTAAAGGGTCAATTTGCCAAGAAGATATAACAATCATAAATGTTTATACTTCCAATCAAGGAGCTCCAAAGTACATGAGACAGACATTGGCAAAACTGAAGGGAGTGATAGATGTTTCAACAATATTAGTAAGAGACTTCAATACACCACTCTTCTCTATAGATAGAACGACCAGACAGAAGATCAACAAGAAATAGAGAAGTTAAATAACTTGATAAATGAAGTAGACCTAACAGACATATATAGATCATTGCACCCCAAAGCACAAGGTTATGCATTCTTCTCTAGTGCTCATGGAACATTCTCCAGGATAGATCATATGCTGGGGCACAAAACAGGTCTTTATTAATTTAAAAATATTGAAATTATTCAAAGCACTTTCTCTGATCACAATGAGATGAAGCTGGATCTCAATAACCACCAAAGAAAGAACATTCACAAATATATGGAGATTAAATAACACATCCTTAAACAACCAACCAGTGGGTCCAAGAAGAAATCGCTAAAAAAATCAGTAGCTATCTGGAGATGAATGAAAATGAGAATACAACTTATCAGAACTTATGGGCTATGTCAAAGGCCGTGATGAGAGGGAAATTTATTGCCTTAAATCCCTATATTAAAAAACAAGAAAGAGCAAAATCTAGGACCTACAGCACTCATGGAGGAACTTGAGAAAGAACAGCAAACTAACCCCAAAGGGAATAGGAGAAGGGGAATAACAGATTAAAGCAGAGGTAACTGAATGGGAAAACAAAAGAACAGTAGATAGAATCAATAAAACCAAAAGTTGGTTCTTTGAAAAAATCAATAAAATGTATAACCACCAGCAAGACTGACAAAGAAAATAAGAGAGGAGATGGAAATAAACAAAATCAGAAATGAGAAGGGGTGCATTACCATAGACCCTGAAGCAGTAAAAGAAATCATAAGAGGATACTATGAACAACCATACACCAAGAAACTAGACAACTTAGATGAAATGAACAAATTCCTGTGAGACACAAACAAGCTACACCAACTCCAGAAGAAACAGAATATCTCAACAAATTAATCATAAGTAAAGAGATTCAATCAGTCATCAAAAATCTTCCTACAGAGGAAATCCCAGGATTTCACAGGGGAATTTTATTGAACTTTCCAGAAAGAACTAACACCAATCCTGCTCAAACTTTTTCAAAAAAATGAGGGTAAAGGAACTTCATCTAAGTCATTTTATGAAGCTAATATAATTTTAATCAAAACCAGGTAAAGATACTATAGCAAAGGAAAACTGCAGGTCAATCTCCCTAATGGACACAGATGTAAATTCTCAATAAAGTATTAACAAAGAAAATCCAACAGCACATTAAAAGAATTACACACCATGACCAGCTGGGGTTTATACCAGTCATTCAAGGATGGTTCAACACAGGAAAATCAATTAATGTAATACAGCACATTAACAAATCAAAAGAGAAAAATCACATGATCATCTCAATTGATGCTGAAAAAGCATTTGACAAAATCAGCATCCTTTTTTTTTTCAGCATCTTTTTATGATAAGAATACTCCAAAAGATAAGAATCAAAGATAACTACCTAAATATGATAAAGGGAATATATGAAAAACCGATAGCCAGCATCATACTCAAAGGAGAGAGAGTGAAAGCCTTCCCCCTAAGATCAGGTACAAGACAAGGATGCCCACTGTCACCACCATTATTCAACATTGAGCTAGAAGTTCTAGCTAAAGCAATCAGGCAGGACAAAGGGATGAAAAGCATCCAAATTGGAAAGGAAGAAGTAAAACCCTCACTATTTGCAGATGTTATGATACTATACTTGGAAGATCCTGAGAAATCTACAGCAAAGTTACTTGAGCTAATAAACAAACTCATCAAAGTGGCAGGATATAAAATTAATATGTAAAAGTCAGTAACATTTCTATACACAAGCAATGACCTAGCTGAGGAGTCAGTTAAGGAAAAATATTCCATTCAAAATAGCAACTAAAATAATCAAATACTTAGAAATGAACTTAACTAGGAAGGTAAAGAAAATTACATGACATTGGTAAAATAAATCAAAGGAGATGTAAATAGGTGGAAAAACATTCCCTGCTCATGGACAGAAAGGTTAAATGTAGTTAAGATGTCAATTCTCCCCAAATTAATCTACAGATTCAACAAAGTATCAATCAAAATTCTAACAACCTACTTTGAAGATTTGGAAAAGCTAACTACTGAATTCATCTGGAATGGAAGGAGACTCCAAATAGCTAAAAGCATCCTAAAAAGGAAGAACAAAGTGAGAGGATTAACACCCCCTGACTTTCAAACCTGTTATAGAGCCACAGTTGTCAAAACATCATGGTATTG
This sequence comes from Myrmecophaga tridactyla, assembly GCA_004026745.1. Lineage (NCBI taxonomy): Eukaryota > Metazoa > Chordata > Mammalia > Pilosa > Myrmecophagidae > Myrmecophaga > Myrmecophaga tridactyla. The sequence continues at coordinate 38,694 of PVIY010002283.1, read as the reverse complement.
GCACACAGACAGAAGCATTAATCAGTGGAATCAATCAGCATTATTCACAAATGGCAAAAGTTGGAAACAAATCAACAGATGAGTGGATCAACAAAATGCGGATATTCATATGATGGAATATTATGCAGCAGTACCACAAAATGGCATCCTGAAGCATGTCACAAGAAGGATAAGCCTTGAGGACATAATGCTGAGCAAAATTAGCCAGACAGAAAAGCATAGATACTATATGATTCCACTTTTATGACCATCATAAAGGTATAATCAGAGGCTTAATAATACAGAATATATGGGATTTAGAGATGCATAGAAGCTAGAGATAGGTGAACCATTAACTAATGAGGTTGAAGTCCAATATAAGTGAATAGATAGAAGCGAAGGTGATTCTCTAATGGATCTAGAAGTAGTATTCCCATATTGAAGATGAACAAGATTAAAAGGGGTTGTATAGACCTACGTGTCCCACTGACTTGCACATGAAATATGAATGAGTTCTTGTAAGAATTACTTCAAAGATATGATTCTTGTATAAAGAATGTTTAAGTCCAGAGTACGGGGGAAAACTGCTGTTGCATACTATGAGCTATGTTAAAAAGGAAACCATCAGCACTACCACAGCAAAAACAGAGTTAAATAATGGGGTGTGGACAAGAGTTAAGAGGAGGCTTAGATTTCTATTTGGGGAGGGTGTGTTTATTGGTTTTCTGTCTCTTGGGAACAGTGAAATTATTTAATATTGAGAATGTTGATGGACTGTGCACTTTGGGCCTCTACATGATCCCAGATGTATGCAGGTGTCTGAAGAATACACTGATAGAGAAGCAGATTGGCAAACATTGGTGTATACTTATGAACAAAGGTTGTGCTGCTCCAAAAAGGAAGAATGTTGTGAGTCATGCAATGATGAGAGTGAACATGTGGGACATTTAGTGAGACACAATAAGCCAGAAACAAACAAACAAAAAACAAGAATGGTATGGTCACTTTTGGCAAATGCTTATAAGAAGACAGGGGCTTAGATTGTAAGCTTTTAGAGAGACACATTACGTACAGAGTGGTGGTTATTATTTCTGGATTTTCAGAGGCTGTTTTATATATAGATAACCTGATATTTAGAGATAAGAACAAAGTCAAACAGGTTGACGTTAAAGTAATTCAGAACATAGGGGTAAGGAAGACAGTGTCTATATTTTAGAAGCACACATATTCTTTAAGACCAATGGAAGAAATGTATATTTGACCCAGAACTGACATTTTCTGTAGTGCATAAGCTAATTCAATTTATCTGTATAGCTCATTTGAACAACTGAAGCACAGGAAGCAAAGAATAAAATAAGAGGTCCTTTAATCCTGTACAGATTATTGTAATGCCTGGAAACATCCTAGAGTATATTAAGCAGATAATCAAAAAGTGTTGGCAAAGTCCTCTGAGGAAGGGTAGAAAGAATATGGAACTATTAAAGCTTACCATCAGGAAGTGGTACTGTATCAAACTTAGTGATACCAAAATCAAGAGCTATGCCCTCGATCATGAGGCTTACTCTTGTGATGCTTGTGGAGGTAGCAAGGAAGCTTACACTACCTACAGGCATGTCTAAGAGTTACTTCTGGATGACCTCTTTTGTTGCTCAGATGTGGCCTCAGTCTCTCTAAGCCCAATTTTGCATGTGAAATCATTACCCTCCCCCCTATGTGGGACGTGACATTCAGGGGTGATGGTCTCCCTGGTGACATGGGAGATGAGTTCCAGGGATGAATCCAGACCTGGGACTGTGGGATCAACAATTATATCCTAACCAAATGAGTGAAAAGAAGTGTAATTAATGAAGTTATCAGCGGCAGAGAGAGTTCAAATAGAGTTGTGAGGCTACTCTGGTGGTTGCTCTTATGCAAGTTTCAGGTAGACTTTGCTGACTATTGTAATCTACCAACCCCCAAGCAGGACCATTCTAGCCAGTCCTAAAGAATATCTAGGGCAATATATAAGATTCCCCAAGGATTCCAAGCACTAGAGTAATTTTCCCAAAACCTACAACCTCCAGATGGGTCACTGGTCCAGATAAGTCCTGAAACCTAGCCCAGCCTCTCCAGGACATCAGGTAGTTCCATCTCCCTATCCCATATTAGTCACGGACCCTTCCAATATCAAAAATTTAGAATTGCCATAAGCCAAACAACTCTAAAGAGAGGTGTGGAAAGATCAAAGGTGATGGTGGAATTATACACAGAAGATAGGACTTAACAAATGAATATGAATGCTGAATCATTAAATTGATATGTCTTTTAGTTTCCAGTATTTTAGAGCAGCTATAATTAAAAACCTAAAATTGTGAGATAGTAACCCATGTCAAAGTCTGAAATATGTTCTACCACTAATTATGGTGCTGTGCTTTGAAATTTATACCTTTTAGTATATATGTTATTGTTCACAAAAAAAGAAGGAAAAAAAATTGATTGTGATGATAAAAAAGTATTTAAGCCCCTGTAGCCTCCTATATTCTGGAGTAGCTAGAAGGCAAAACATGAGAGGATCGTATGGTAGTCCATGATACTCTGGGATCTGTCCTGTAACCACTTTTTTGAAGAGTGCTTTGAAAACTATTGCTTTTTTATTTCTTTGCTTTGTATATATGCTATACTATACAATAAAAAGTTAAAAAAAGATTAGAAATTGGTGAATGGATATCATTATATTATTCTTTAATCCAGTTATAGTATGTCGCTCTATAATGAGCTAACCAGGGCATTCAGGGTATATAGAAGGGTGGGAAGTGGATATTTCCCATAAATAGTAGGACTCTTAATTGAGCTTGTAGAAATTGCTGAATGACAGTCAGCCTGCATATCCCTAACAATACCATGCTTTGAGCTATCCATTCTGAGGATAAAACGGTAAAAAGAATGAATATAATCCTCACCCTCATTGGAAGTTTAGGCAAAGTGACAAAGACAGATATTATCATATAAGCACAACATATACGTAAATTTACAAAAGTAGCAGGAGGTATTGCCTTGGCTATAGTTCACCTTAGACTCTATCTGACTTCCTACACTAGATCTAAAACATCACAGAGTTTAAATAAATATTGCAGTTTATTAAGAAAAATACATATAAATTAATGCTGTTGATTAACATAGGACACATAGTGCCATTCTCACCTTCATCAAATGAGATTTTACTTATAGTTTTGTTCTCATTGCTCTTCTGCTCAAGCCTGTGTGAGAGTCAGTAAGATATAAAGAGGCACATCTGATTTAAGCAGTCCTATGTACATATTCCTGCAGTCTTACTGACTTAAGTTATATTTTCCAAAGATTCTTTCTGTTTTGAACTGCACTTCATCATTGGAACTTTCTTGACTGCTTGCACAGGTGCAAAAATCATTTCAGAGAACATGTGTTAGCCCATCTCTCAGTTGAGGTTGTCTTTTCTAACTTGCATGGATAAAAGCATACATTATTTAAGAATTGCTTTTGAATATTTTACTTTTATTTCATTGAAGTATGAAAAACAGAGTCAAGTATTAAATAGCCTTACAGATTTGCATAACTATCCAAGATAGGATGATAAAATCCCTCACAGGCCCGCAAAAGGACCACTGCATGAAACAGAAAAATATGTATATACATATGGTGATTGGACCTATTTGAAAATGTATCCCCCCCGCAAGTATATAATGACCAATCTATCATGTATGAATGATTAAAAGGAAATGTTCTGAATTCATCTTTAAATGAGTATGAGTATGAGTTGGAACCGGCAGTATTAGTGGAATCAAAAGAAGTGGCAGATGCTGCTAGTTACTATGCAATAGCAGACTTCCCTTTGCCTAATGCTTACTGCAAGAGCTCCCATTGCATTCAGGTGTTCAGCTGTAAATGTGGGCCTTCCGTCCTTCAATTATTTTCCATTAATGGTTACTAATTTAAGAATGCAAGTGGGACACAGTTGTAGTCAAGGAGACTAGATGTAATGTCTACTGGAGACTTCTGAGAAATATATTCCTCTTTGAAATAATTGAACTGTTAAGTAACCAAGTCTATAACTATCTATCATTAGATTTCTTACCATGTGAGAAGATAAATATCTTTCATTTATGCTATATTTTATAGTGTTATTTTAATTTCAGAAGAATTGTCCAGATATATTCAGGATAACTGGAAAACAAGAGTAAGGAAAAGCGTTTACAAATGAGTCTGAAGTGAGAGAAGCATCAGATAGGGCTTGTAACTTGTGTTATTGATGTCATTCCATGCTCTAAAAGAAATGGGAGACCACTGAAAGACTTAGAGCGTGGTGGATAAGGCAGGGCTTATTAGATTTAGAGTTATATGCAGACTGAAGGAAGTACATGGATGAAAGTGGTATTTAGAAAATAAAATTAATGAGATTTGTTGATAAACAGGATATGTGCACGAATGGAGAGGGCATAAATGATATGTAAGATTGTCTTGTCTTAATGGAAATGTATAAAAATATATGTAAGAAAAGCAGTTAAAATGATTTATGTATTGTAATCAAAATCTAATCTAACAAAACATGTTTTATAATTTTAAAAGGCACAACTGTATAGATGTGCTCTTTACCTAACACATTCATTTTCCATGAATCATAGCTTGAAGAAAAATACACATGAGTATCACAGGATATAAGAAACACTTCTTGTGAAATGAAGTCAGCACAATCAATTATAGATGTTAAAGAATTGGAAAATATCATAGCCAGGCCAGCATAAATCACCAAGAACCAACAAATCTGTGAATACCATAATATTAAAAAAATTTAATTAAAAAATATATTGTCATCATATGCAATTTGCCTGTTAGCTCACTCTCACCATTTACATGCACAATGTACTTCTGGTATTTTGATTATGAATCTGCCTCTACTCTGTATGTGTGTGTTTAATGTCTGCATAGCTATACTTTCATGCAGGTTTCAGTCAGGGCTTCTTTAGAAGTAGATGATTGAGAGAAGCAGAAAACTATCTGAAACCTTCTAATAAATAATTTTCTGAAATAAAAAAGACTATTAAATAATAAAAATGACTACCCATCTTCATTTTTATCTCCTTAACTTCCTTTATTGAAATATTGGAAGTGTCTCCTTGTGTCCAGTATCCCACACTCACTTTTCTGCTTATTCATGTCTGTCCTAAATCCATGACCACACTAATCTTTCAAAAATTAAAATCTAAAAAAAGAAAAAGAAAAATCTAATCATGTGGGGCATTCTGGTTTCAGCTCTGACATGAAGAGCTTACATGCTTTCTACTCACACCCTTCTAACAAGGAAAAGCTGGAAAAATTAAAAACCTATGACTTCTCTTGGATTCATAAGAAAATTGACATCCTCAAATGTGGAAAGACAGGTAGGTCCATGGAGACATTCTCGAGATTAATCACTTGAAGTAGAAGCTGTTCGAGCCATAAAATAGCTGAAAGACTTAAGGGAGAAAATCCTGGGAACTTCAGCCTTGGGGAGCACATTTAGTGAGTTTTACGTCTAGAAATCCTACCATATTCTAATGGCCCATGGCTCTGGCAGGAGGACAGAAAGAAAATCCATTGTTAAGTATGCCCAGAGCATTCTCTATTATAAAAAATAAAAAGGATATTCTCCAAGGAGAAGAGATTTTGAAGTTTTATCCCAGTTGGAAGAAGAGTCTTCTTTTCACTTAGTCCCATTTAACTTTCTATCTAACCTAAATTTAAAAAAAGGAAAAGATAATATAGTGAACATGAATCAGAATGACTAAGAAATATGTTTGAATCACTGCAGCTAGAGAAGGAAGTAGGGGTGAAGGGGAATAAGAAGCTATGACAATGAAGAAACACTTCTCAAGTTTTCATCACAGGTACATGTCCACTAAAACACTGAGATTTTCTTGGAAAATTTTAGAATGCTCCCCCATCCCCATATTTTAAACTAAACAACAACAACAAAAATAACTATGGCATACTAACAACAGATTACGGATGCAGATGATCTCTGAGGAGTATTTAGGGAAGCACAAAGTTAAGAGTGAAGGGAAAAATCCCAGAACGACAGTGGAGGATTTGAAGCATCTGGAAAGGATTGCTACTACAAACATTAAACACAACTTCTAGCAAGATTAACATAAATCCTCACACAAAGGCTCTGTTTACCCATTTCCTCTGACCTGATACAGTACATCTGGCCTTCAACAAAAATTACAAGGCATGTTAACAGGAAGATAAAACAGCCAGAAGAAATTAAGCAAGTATGAGAGCAAACTGATGTAGGGTGAAGATACAGGAATTATCAGATGGGGAATTTAAAATGACTACCATTAAAATTTATTTTCTTTTTTCTGTATTTTATTTTCAGATTTATTGATATATAACACTATACAAACCATCCAAAGGGTACGATCAATGGCTCACAGTATCATCACATAGTTTTGCATTCATTAACACAATCAATTTTAGAACATTTTCATTATTCCAAAAAAAATCCCATTTCTCCTCCATTATTAACCTCTAGCATTGATGTGTTAGATTTGTTACTGTTGATGAAAGAATATTAAAATATTATTGTTAACTATAGTCCATAGTTTTCAATTGGTACATTTTCCCATGTATCACTCTATTAGTAACTCCTCATAATAGTAATGTGCATTTGTTCTAGTTCATGAAGGTTAATTTTATGTTTGTTCTATTAATCACAGCCATCATTCTCCACAGGGTTCACTGTGTTATAAAGTCCCATGTTTTAATCTCTAGTTTTCCTTCTAGTGAAATACATGTTATTAACATGTGTATGATTGTGGCTGAATGGGGATATTTAGAGTTATGTGTCATTAACATTTTAAGGGCTCTAATGTAAAAAGTGGACAACATATAAGAACAAATAATTCAATCAAAAGTTGAAAACTGAATAGCCCCAAAAGAAAATGCTAAAACTCATAATCATTAAAAAAAAGAATAAAAGAAAAGAAAAATATATAAGAAAAAAGAAAGAAAACTCATGAACATTGTAATGGAAATGAAAAACAATTTTGGAGGACTAATAAATAGACTCAACCAGGCTAAAGAAAGTATTAACCTCCACTGGTCTTTTGGCTTCTGGTTTCAGCTTCCCCAGGGGCATTTTCTTTCTACATCTCCTAAGGTCTCTGTTTGTAGTGGCTCTGAGCTTTTTCAAAAATGGTTCCCTCTTAAAAGACTTAATAACTGAATTAAGACCCACCTTGAATGTGTGGAGACACATCTGCATGGAAATCACCTAATCAAATGTCCCACCCAACAATAGGTCTGCCCAAACAAGATTGGATAAGGAAAGAACATTACTTTTTTGTGGCATAACAATTTCAAACTAACACAATTATTAAGATCAGAAATCAAAGAAGGGGCATCACTACTGATTCTATCAACATAAATGGATAGTAAAGAAATATTAGACAAATTCATAAGCATATTTTGATAATGTAGACAAAATAGCTTATTATTTCAAAGACAAAAACTGCCAAATTTCAAACAAGGAAACATAGATAGTTGGAACATCCCTATAGCTATTAAATAAATTGAATCAATAATTAATAAACTTCCAAAAAAGAAAGCAACAGACATAGTTGGTTTCACTAGTGAATTCTATCAAAATTGTAAGGGAGAAAAAAGTGACAATTCTCCATAATATTTCTAGAAAAGAAAAGTAAAAGGCAATAATTTCAAGCTCATTTTATGAGGCCAGTTTTACTCTAATTTGAAAATCAGATAAAGAGTTATCAGACATAAAATACACAGAACAATGTCATTAATGAACATAAGTAAAAATATCTTCAAGAAAGTATGAGCAGAACAAATACAATCATGTATAAAATGAAAGCTACACTATGGCCAAGTGTGATTTATTCCATATAAGCTAAAGTCATTTAAATATTCAAAAATCATACTATATAATCCACCTATAATTCAACAGGCTAAAAAAAATTGTATGATTTTCCAAAAATCATACTATATAATCCACCTATAATTCAACAGGCTAAAAAAAATTGTATGATTTTCCATGTTAATACTACAAAACTTTTGAACACACCCAACACTGATTCATGATACACACTCAGCAAACTAGGGATGGAAGACAATTTTACCAAACTGATAAAGAACATCTACAAAATAAAAGAGCTAACATCCTATTAAATGTTGAAAGACAAGGCACTTCTCCCCTAAGATCAGGAAGAAGTCAAGAATGTTCTCTCTCATTACTCCTATTCATCATGATACTGAATGTTCTAGCTAGTGCAAAACACAAGAAAAGTAAATGAAATATATACACTTGGGGATGAAAGAAATAAAACTATTTACAGATGACAAGACTGCCTATTTAGCAAATGCCAAAGAATATGTTAAAAAATTCATGGAACTAACAAGAGAGAATTGAAAAATTGCAGGAGATATGGTTTACATACAAAATCAAATCCAGTCTTATAATCTGGCAAATAATGATTGGCAATTGGAAAACAGATATCATTGACAACATTACCCCATGCAGGTTATGTTTGTGGTAAACTACAAATAATTTCTGAAAAATAAAACAAAGAAGACTTAAGTATTTGAAAATATATTTGATGTTAAAAAAATTGAAAGAATCTCTATTTATTAAGATATCAGTTCTTCCCCCAACTCAATCTGTAGATTCATTGTACTCCCAATCAAAATTTTACCAAGTTTATTTAAAGATATTGGCAAATTAGTTATAAAGTTTATATGGAAAAACAAAAAACACCTAGAATAGCCAACACAATACTAAGAAAGAAAACCACACTATTTCAATACTTATAAAGATAGAGAAATTCAAGACAATGTGAAATTTATGAAAAGAAAGGCACATTCATAAATGAACAGAATAGAGGGCAGAGAAATACACTCATACATATAATCATCTGAAATTTTGCAAAAGCCCAAAGCAATTCAAGATAAAGAGCAGTGTTTCAAATTAGCTAACTTAGGATTTAAAATTTGAGTCTGGGTGGAAGTCAGTTGTTACATAATGGGAAACTGAGGCCATAATGCATAAGAGAAGTTAATGTGTTATTCACAGGCCCCAAAGAGAGAGGAGTGTCATGAGAGGCCATCAGGAAGTTAGATCAGCCTAAGGGGGCCCAAACAGCAGATGGGAGCACATGAGCATAGGGAAAGGAAACCTTGGGTTTGTATCTTTATTATGGTCCAGTGGTAAAAGTTAGCAGATATCCAAAGGAGTCAAGAATTGGTCAGTTTAAAGTAAACACATGTGAAGAGGGAAAGGACTGGAGTCCGAGGATTGTGGGGATGGTTAGCTTATCATTTGGGACAAGCTATGGGTTTGGCATGAGGTGTATTGGTGGTTGTCAAAGATGCAAGTTTGGGCTCTGTGTGAGTTTATGCCTGAGGGCTGGAATGCTGCTTATCAACTAGGCTAAATGTCAGTGTTGAGGCAACTGGCTTAGACAAACTAAGATGGACACCAAAGTAGCACAAAAACTTTTGAGAGTTGTAACGAGTAGTATTTTCAGTAAATACTGTTGGAACAATAAGAGGTCCATACGTAAAACACACACACACACACACACACACACACACACACATACATAGCTTAGACACAGATATCACAACATTCACAAAAATATCAACAAAAATTGATCATAAATAAAAGTGCAAAATGCAAAAGTATAAAACTTCTAGAAGAAAATCCAGGGGATTTTGGGTTGGTGATAAAGTTTTAGATACAACCACAAAGCATAATCCATGAAAGAAAAAAAACAATGTTTTACTTTATTATTATTTAAAATAACTGCTCTAGGCTGGGACTCAGCACCAAGGAACTGACAAAACCTTCTCTACCAAATGGCGGAAGAGAGAAAGCAGGCGAAATAAAGTGTCAGTGGCTGAGAGATTTTAAACAGAGTCAAGAGGTTATGCTGCAGGATTTTTTTATAGATATCCCCCTTTCAGTTTATGGTGTATTGGAGTGGCCAGAGTGAAGTAACAGAAACTGTGCAGCTGTGTCCAGTAGCCATGTTTCTTGAAGATGACTGTATAATTAGCTTTTACAGTGTAACTGTGTGATTGGGAAAACCATGTGTCTGATGCTCATTTTGTCTAGGGAATGGATAGTTGAGTAAGAAATGTGGATAAAAATTAAATAATAGGGGGAACAAAGGTTAAAGTAAATTGAGTAGATTGAAATATTAGTGGTCAATGAGAGGGAGGATTAAGGGGTATGTTATGTATGAGTTTTGACTTTTTTATTTCTTTTGCTGGAGAGATGCAAATGTTCAAAAAAATGATCATGGAGATGAATACACAACTAGGCGATGATATTGTGAGCCAATGATTGTATTCCACATACAGAATGTTTGTATGTCAAGATGTTTGCATGTTTGTGTTAAGGATTGACAATAAAAAAAATATTTAAAAACAGAAAAAGAATCTGCTCCAGGAAAAAATCTAAGAACATGTAAAGAATGTCACAGACAGAGACAATATATTGGCAGAACACAAATCTGATAAAAGATTTGTGTCCAAATGCACAAAGAAATCTTAAAACACAATATTAAGAAAGCAACAACACCTTTTAAAAGGCTGCTTCTGTTTGTCAAAGCTGCCAGAATACAATATACCAGAAATGGGTTGACTTGTCCAATGGAGATTTATTAGTTTACAATTTTACTGTTCTTAGGCCATGAAAATATCCCTATTAAGGCATCATTAAGATGATAATTTCTCTGAAGAGAGGCCACTGATATCCAGGCTTCCTTTGTCACATAGCAAGGCACATGGATGGCATCTGCCGGTCCTTAGTTTCTGGGTTTTTGCTTTTAGCTCCTGGTTCCAGTGGTCTCCTCTCTGAGCATCTGTGGGTCCTTTCTTAGCATCTCTTGGGCTTTTATCTTTCAACTCCTCCAGGGGCTTTTCTTCTAAGCTCTCTCCAAACTTTTCTTGGCATTTTTTCTGAGCTCTCCCTGCTTTTTCTGTCTTTTATCCTCAAAAATGATTAAGACCCACCTTGAACGCGATGGGTCACATCTCAGTTCAAGTAACCTAACCAATAGTTCCCACTCACAATATGGAATGGTTTAAAAGAACCCACAGGAATGGTTTAAAAGAACATCACCTTTTCTGCAGTACTTAACAGCTTCAAACCAGCACAAGGTGAAAGTTCTGAAGCAACACTTAAGTAAAATAAAAAATACAGATGGCACATAAACATGTTAAAAGTTTCCAGAATCTTTGTCTTTTCTAATATGCAAATTAAAACACAAATGAGATACCACTACATGCTCACTGGATTGGTTAAAATCCAAAAAAAACTCTGACATTAGCAAAGGCTAAAAAGGATGCCAACAGCAGAGACGCACTTTCAATGTTAGTTTGAATCTAACACTTTAAAAGAGAATTTGGCAGGGGCTTCCAGGTAGATGACTGAATAGAGTAACTTGAAATCAGCCCTGCTCCACAGAAAAGTTAGAGAAGGGACAGGAGGGCAAAGGAGGTGACGATTCCAGACTGTGGCTGACGTGGGAAAGCCTTTTGCACCACATGCTACAGCCGGTTACAGAGGCTGAAGAATGAAGAGGCAGAAAGCTGGAGCCTGGCATGGAGGTGCGGAGTCACAGAGCCCACAGGAGTACATGGATTGGGGGCCGGGACTAGGAAGGAAGCCAGGCCGTGTTCCTTGGGCACGCTACCCTCACCAGCTCAGCCTCGTGACTGGAAACTCACCCCACACCCCACGCATCTGAACACCATCACCCACTCCCATTCCCAGCACTCCAGGCACCCCCACCCCACCAGCCCCAGTGCACATACCTGCTCCACACCCCCACCCTATGTGCATCCCAGCCCACCTCTCCTGCACCCCTCCTGAGTACTACCCTCCCCTCGCTATTCCCTGCAGGCTATTGCCAGTGCATAAAGGCTGTGGGCATGAACCTCCATACCTAGGTTACAGCACCCCCAGGCCCACACATGCCCACAGGCCCCCAATCACATCATTCAGCACTGGGAACTGCACTTTACGGTAGTACTATAACCACACATGTACACAGCCCTCAGCCACACTTCCGAGCTCTGAGAAGGTGCTGAACTGCACAGCCAGGACATATCTGCCCCCAATCCATGAAGGCATAACAATGACCTGCTGTCACAGCTCTACATATGTGCACAAAGGGCCTTAGACCATTTCACACCAGGGTTATGCCCCCCAGAACATGCACTTGCACAACTACATCCTGAAACACATCACTGTATTGAGTGCCCACCTCGTGCCTTGCTGTCTACTCTACTAACCATCCCGCAAACACAGGACCTTAGACTACTGAAAGAAATCAACTCCCAGAGTAAATCAATCAAGATATTTTCATGTCACGAAGACAGCAGAAGATCACTAAGCATATCACAATATAGAAAGATATCACCCTGCCTAATGACCTAAGTAAAACACCAGAGGAGACACAGACATTGGAACAACTAATCAAAGATGCCATACAAATCTACTTAATAAAATAAGTGGGATAGCAAATGACATAAAGGAGATCAAGAACAGTAAAAAAGCATAAAGAGGAATTTGAAAGAATAAGGAGAAAAATAGCAGATATCACAGAGATTAACGACTCTGTTGAGCAAATAAAAAACATACTAGAGGCACACAACACCAGGTTTGAAGAGACAGAAGAAAGAATAAGTGATATAGATTATAGGATAATAGACTTCAAAGTCTCAAAACAGCAAATGGCAAAAAGGATGGAAAAAATGGAAGGGGAACTCAGGCAAATGATAGACAAAGCAAAGTGCACAAATATAAGAATCACTGGTGTCCCAGAAAAAAAAGAGAAGAGTAGAGAGCTAGGAAGAGTAGTTGAGGATATACTGCGGGAAAACTGTCCAACCCTCATAAACGACATAAATATACAAGTTGAAGAAGCCCAGTGAACTCCAAACAGAATAAATCCAAACAGGCCTTCCCCAAGGCACATACTAATCAGTCCATCAAATGTTGAAGAGAAGCAGAAAATCCTGAAAGAAACAAGAGCAAAGCAATCTACTACATACAAACAAAACCAAATAAGACTGAGTTTAGATTAATCAGCTAGCACCTTGGAGGTGAGAAGGCAGTGGTATGATATATTGAAGATCCTGAAATAGAAAGACTTTCAGACAAGAATTCTGTACTCAGCCACAATGTCTTTATTTTTGAACCACGCATACTGTTTGAGACCAATGGAAAAAGCTTTATTTGCTCTGTAACAAATTTTCTATAGTGCATAACCTAACTCAACCTATCTGTATAGCTCATTTGAACAACTGAAACACAGGGATCACAGAATAAGAAAGAGGTCCTTTAATCCTGCATAGATTATTGTAATGCTAGGAAACATCCTAGAGTATATTAAGCAGATAATCAAAAAGTATTGGCAAAGTCTGCTGAGGGAGGGAAGAAAGAATATGAAACTATTAAACCATCAGGGAATCCCCCAATACTATGTCAAACTTTAGGGACACCCAAATCAATAAGCCATGCCCTCGATCCTGGAGCTTACTGTTGTGAAGCTTATGGAGGTAGCAGAGAAGCATAGATTTCCTATAGGCATGCCTAAGAGTTACTTCTGGAGGACCTCTTTTGTTGCTCAGATGTGGCCTCAGTCTCTCTAAGCTCAACTCTGCAAGAGAAATCATTGCCCTCCTCTCTATGTGGGGCAAGACATCCAGGGGTGAAAGTCTCCCTAGTGATGTGGGAGATGACTCCCTGGGATGAATCCAGACCTGGCACCATGTGATCAACAATTCCATCCTGACCAAAAGGGGGAAAAGAAGCATAATTAACAAAGTATTCATGGCAGAGAGTTCAAATAGAGTCGAGAGGCTACTCTGGGGCAAGCTTCAGTTAGACCTTGCCACCTATCATAACCTGCCCACCCTCAACCAGAACCATTCCAGTCAATCCTAAAAAACATTTAGGGCAATATATAAGATTCCACAAAGTTTCCATGCACTAGAGTAGCTTTCCAGAAACCTACAAGCTCCAGATGGGTTCCTGGTCCAGATAAGTCCTGAAATCTAGCCCAGCTCTCCAGAACATCAGATAGTTCCATCTCCTTACCCCATATTAGTGATAGACGCTTCCAAATCAAAAATTTAGAATTGCCATAGCCCAAACACCCCTAAAGAGAGGGATGGAAAGCTCAAAGGTGATGTTGTAGTTATACATAGAAGATAGGATTTAACAAATGAATATGAATGCTGAATCATTAAATTGATATCTCTTTTAGTCTCCAGTATTTTAGAGCAGCCATAATTAAAAAACCTAAAATTGTGAAATTGTAACCCATGTCAAAGTCTTAAATATGTTCTACAACTAATTGTGGTGCTGTGCTTTGGAATTTATAGCTTTTTTGTATATATTTTATTTTTCACAAAAAAAGAAGGCTAAAAAAGTTGATTGTGATGATGAAAAAACCATTTAAGCTCTCAGGCCTCCTATATTTTGGAGCAACTAGAAGGAAAAGTATGAGAGGATCATATGGTAGCCCATGACAAACTTTGGGATCCGTTCTCTAACCATTTGTTGAAGAGTGCTTTGAAAACTATTGTTTTTTTTACTTCTTTGCTTTGTATATATGTTATGCTATACAATAAAAATAAAGCTGAAATTCTAAAAAAAAAGAGAGAGAGATAATTTGGCATAACATAGGCTAAATGTAGACTTACCATATGACCCAGCAATTGTCATAGGTGGCCCTAGTTATTTACACAACTTATTTGAAAACTTGTATCCATGTGAATACCTGCAAGTGAATATTTACAGTGACTGGAATCAACCAAATCTGTCTATATGTGAATGTATAAACAAATTGAAGTACATCAATGTAATGGAATACTGTCCAGAAATAAAAAGGAATGTGGTATTAAGCCACACAAAGATGTGGTGGTATCTTAAATGCAAATTGCAAGTGAAAGAATAAGTCTTAAGAGGCCCAATTACATGACATTTTGGAAATAATGCAGGTAATTCGTTTTAGGGATTAAGGTATGCATTGCAAAGTTGAAGCAAAGGGAAGTCTTAAGACAATAGAACAATTCTGTATGATACTCAAATGGTGGATATATGACACTATGTATTTGTCAAAATTCATAGAAGTTTACCTCACAAAGTTTAACAATGTGCAAATTAAAAATAAGATAATTTAGGTTGTTGGGTGATCATGGGATAGAAGTTAGGATGTGAAACATCACCCTAACCCTATCACATATGTATTAAACAAAGTCAACACAAGGTGAAAGGAAGAAATGTACTAAATACCTTTGCTTTCAACTATGCAATAGCCTCCCTTTATGGGCAACCCGACACCCAGAGGAGTAACCTGCCAAAGGTGACACAGTAGGGAAGAGCTAAAATTTTAGGTCTCTTCAATCTGATCTCACTACATTTTCCGAAATTTTAAAAGTAATTTAAAATTAATCACATTCCTAATATAGACACATTGTTAATATATTTGCATGAGGTTTTGTTCTCATCTCTCAATCCTAATTTTTTAAAATAAAATTACAATAAATATAAAAAGTTTAAATTGCAAAAGAGCTTTCTAGTGCTTGCTCAGGTGTTTGCTCACATGCTCCATAATAGCCTCAATATGACCTTAAAAAAAAAACAAAACGAAAATAGGCAGTTTTAGTAGGTAATCTATCAAATAACAACTATCTTAATTATACCTACAGCACAGACTGTTTTCATTTCCACTGGTCAGTGATCAAACAAGCAAGAGAGTTTCATTCATATTATTTGATACAGCTTTATCATCTGTCAAATAGGCCTTGTCCTAATGCAAACAGGAGAGCCATAAAGAGATTTATGGCATTGAAATAGACCAGAGTGTGGTCCATCTGCTGAGGGAGATACAAAACCAATTTAGAACATGGTTTCTTTCAACTTTCTGCCCTTTTTGAAAGAATTGCATTAGACTAAATTATCATGTTCAGACGCATTTCAGAAATTATGTCCAACCTGCCTTTATTGCTACTTAAATCTTACTAATGAATAGGAAATATATTTTCTCAATGCAAATAGAGCTATATTAAAGGTGACTTGGCCTCTCATCAAAGCCAAAGTACAAGAAAGAGTAAAATGAGTTAATATAGAACCAAGCGTAGGAGGAGGTTCTAAGCCAAATCGATGTGGATCAAATAATACGAGGGGACTTTTTCTAACTATATTTGTGGGAAAGTATTTGGCCAGAAACAGATTTTTTTCTCATTTATCCACCCACTGAAACCTGTTAAAATGTCATGGGTTGGAAAATCTGCTTTCTAAAACATTTTTAAATTGTAGAATCAAGAATTAATAGGCAAAGTTTCTTTTTTTGTGTGTTTTTTAAATTACTCTTTCAAATGTAAATTGTCTAAGCCAGCCAGGGTTTAATACCAGTGGAAAAAAATCTATCTGTCTGTATCTTATTTTATGTTTATATTTTCTAATTTTTTAGGCTATGAGGAAAATATTAAATAATAATAATTACTAATTTGTATGCTTGTCCTTTTTTTCATATTATAATAGTATGTTAAAAACAATAATAAAATAAAAATTATTGAACAATTTTTAATTAGTAGGCACCATATTAAGGACTTCAGTTGATTATCTCATTTCA
Source organism: Myrmecophaga tridactyla (assembly GCA_004026745.1). NCBI lineage: Eukaryota > Metazoa > Chordata > Mammalia > Pilosa > Myrmecophagidae > Myrmecophaga > Myrmecophaga tridactyla. The sequence goes on along the minus strand of PVIY010002283.1, from coordinate 22,048 downwards.
GGTGCAAAACATCATCCTTATAAATTCAGAAGATGAGGCATAAAGAGGTTGTTGAATACAAGCCAAGATCTACGATAAGAAGCAGTGTCAAGATTCATACCCTTATTCCACTATTTTGCATGGTGGAAGAAGGAAAGAACTGGCCACTTTACCTGTGATACTCACACAAATCTCTGCAAGGGTTCAAACTGAAATCATGAGATGTACTATCTTCCTTTGATTATCCTTTATAGAAATTAAGATAGCTTACTTAAAAGAATCTAAACATATACAATGTCCCATACTTATATAATGAAAAATTGCATTTTAGCAATATTAACTAAATTCCCAAAGGAATCTCCCCCTGAGAAATAAGAATATTTTCACACAGATAGTAACATAAGTCATGAATATTTAAAAATAAAAAAAAGATTTGCCTCAACTCTTCCTAAAAGAATGAGCCTTGTCAAATATTTTATATCTCATTCAGTTTACAAAAATATTTGCACACCATGTTTAAAGGCTGCAGATATTATATAAACCAAATACACACACATAAATGATAATATAGTCTCCATAAGAATATCAAGATCATGTATTTTATTTTATAAGTATTTCTTAATGAATAGACACAATTTTTATTTCCTTCAGCAATGTATTTTAGTAAGTTTGCCATTCTTTTAAATTGCTTCTTTTAAGTGAGTTATACTATTGTCATAATAGAATTATTAATTGCTTTCTCTATTGATTTTCTATACCAATTTTCTATATTCATTTTCTCCTTTCTGCTGAAATCAGTCTGCTTCTATTATGAAACATACATTACTTATATCAAAAATAATTTTAATATAGTTGGTCAATAAGAATCTAGAACAGTACTGGACACATAGTAGAAACATCTTTTATTAATTAATGATGAAAGCAGAATTATTTAGATTCTAGCATTATGTTTTATACTTTACTAAAAGCATAATATAAAATTATAATTCAGTTCATGCAAAGTTTGAAAAATAGCTATAAAATTATTTATGCACATTAATATTTTGTTACTATTAATATGTCACTTTAGAATGTGGCTAGATACATGCTATAACATATAATTTAATAAAAAACCTCAATTAATAACTTTAATAAATTTAATTGTGTTCTGTAGAAAATAATACTTAGATTATAACAATACATAATTCCATATGTGTTGCAATTAGCATAGTTAATTCTCATATAATAATTAATAATTAATTTGGCAACTCCAAACTTCTTTTTCTTTTTTTATCATTCATAGCCATGAATATATCTGAAAGAAACTTGGGGTTTGACTGGTTGTTTGCACTTTATTTTAGCATATTGCTGGGTAAACAAGAATCTTCATTACAGCATTTTTGAAAGGTAGTTTAAAAAAGTGACATTTGGAGAATTACTGTACTTGACCTAAGAAGTATTAATATATCATCATGCTTACGTGTTTTGTGTATCTTCTAAATGGCTATTTTACCCTTATGTAATAACTGACAAAGTCCAAGCTTCTGGATGAAGCATTATGAAACAAAGGCTAGTTGTAGTTCAGATGTTTCTATGTAAGTAGAAAATAATGCCTCAATAGAACAGAGAATAGATCTTTAAATAAAGATGAGAAATACAATGAAGGACAATGTGACAAGGCAGCTGGCAAGTATCCTCTGCTAAAACAGTCCTTGACCTCTGCACTGTTCTGTCAGTTGCCAGATGGTCTTGGATTTGGAATCTAGTGTATTATACCAGATATGTTCCAACAAGGAATACAAGGTTACATCAATCACAGCTCTCTCTGTATCCCATTGTCCCAAATTAACAAAAAAAATTGCATCTCTCATCTGCAAAAAATGATTGTCAGAATCCATTTAAAGACACTGACACCGTTTTTAAATGCAACCTCTTTTGGCATCCCATTTGCTTCCAAGAGACTTATAACATCTTTATAATACAATGGCTATTTTAGTGATAATGCCTAGTCTCTTGGCATATGTGCATGTTCTATCAGTAGCCTAGTTTTCAGAAGTTATCATTTATTATCCTTGGTCCCTGAAGAATGTGGCATTGAATTTTCTTGGTTTAGAAATAATGACTGTTGTAATTAAGCTCACTTTAATAAAATTCACCTTTAAAATGGTTAAAAGATCAGGTGCATCTTTGTATGAATTTTGTTCAATAGATAAAGATTATTTGACCCTTAATATATTTTAAGATAAGAGCTAATTATAGGAAGAAAGCATGCACAAAACAAAAGATAACACAATAGTATTTGCACACATGCTTACCTATTTTAAAGTGCATGAAAATGGTTTTATCTGACCCTGTTGCAGTTGTATGAAGTGCGATACAAAAATTAAGAGTATGAGGTTCAAGCCTTCTAAAAGAAATTGTTCATGTTTCCAAAATAAAACAGTTTTTAATAGATAGCAGACTTTCTATTTCCTAAATTTTTGAAATCATAACTGATCTATACTGAAAAAAAATTCAAAGTTTAAGTAACATACTAATGAAGTACTAATCAAGTAAAACATAGAACACTCTGTAATTTCTAAACAATTAAATTTCTTTGCTACTTTTGTACTAATTTCAATTTTCATAGAGGTGATCCTTCTTAGTAACTGATGTTTAGTTGATTTTTAAAAGATGCATTTCAAAGATGAATGGATAGATTTAGAATAAAAGATTTATTTGCTATTAGTGTTCTCATATAGTTACCTAACAATTTGAGTTCCAAAAATGACAACAGATAATAATCATCATACAATTGCCACCTCTGGGTCCTAATGCATATAAGATTGACTTATAGAAATCATCTGGATTTATTGATCATTGTATATCCTCCAAAGTATTTTCTTAAAATTTTACATAGATTCTCTTTTTCTGATTCTTAGGGACATTTTTATAATCCATTTCTGTCACACAACTCATGGAAAAAACAAAATCTTTAATCCGTTACATTTGAACTTTGCTACAAAATCTGACGGTATTTGATTTGGAGGTCATCTCTTAATGTTGCCATTTTTATCTTATTGACTCTCAAAGTCTAAGGTTAGGTGCTTTTAATATTTTGAAACCAAGGAGATCACTTAGATCCATGTGGCCCATCCTAAGGCCAGGATCAATAGCAACGGCAATTAACAAAGCGGTTTCTCTTAGTTGAAGAAATAGTAGAGAAATTTTATAACATTACAATAAAGACAGTTATCACAAGATGAAACATAAGTGGGAAAGTATATGTTAGAAAACTATTAAAAATTAATTCCTATGAGACAAAAGAATAAAAATTCAGGCCGAGAATGATTGGCTCTGTATCTGTACCTAAAAGACTGATTTTAATTCAGCAAAAGTGCATTTAATTATCCCATTTCTGAACCTACTCTATGTGTTCACTGCTTTACCTGAGAAAAGAAAGCATAGATTTCATATTTTCATAATTTACATAGCTATAATAACTAAAAAAATTTAAGAAAGCAGACTACACATGAGAAACAATGGTTTATAAAACATTGAACATTGGGATATGAAGGAGAGTGAAGCCTGACATAGGAATCAAATGTGGTAAACCTTATAATTGCCCTAATTTTATTGCCTTTAGAGAGTTTCCAGGCCCCAGATCATAGACAGGGAAACCATGCAGAACCTGGGAATAGCTAAATTGAGGCTATGTTTCTGGGAGTCCAAGAAGGTTGAGGTGACTAAATTTTGCAGGGTGGTAAGCTATCCTGGAGAGAACTATACAAAGAGAAGGCTCTGGAGAAATATAGCTGGCCCCCGTCAAATCTTAAGCTGAATATTGATGAACCTCTGCCCATGAAAGGGCAACTCAGATCAGAGACAAAATATCACCCAGAGGAATAGAAACAATAATCTCTGAAATTCACACTGGTGCAGAAAAGGTTCTGGTTCCACCAGCCATAGTGGAAATCATAACCATTCATTGGGCATAGAGAAGAGTGTTCAGGAGCGTGTGCTTCAAGAGAGGGTCATAATTAGCTCTAAATCAAATGCTTTGCTGGTTTCTTCTAACAAAGCTTGAAAACAAGATCTAAAATGATCAGACTGCTACCAAGTAACTTAAATTCATCCCAGAACAAATCTCAAGAATATGCATAGGTATACCAAATATCCATCACTCAAAAAATTCACAGTGTATGACTACCAATTAAAAATTACCAGCAATGCAAAGTAGTATAAAATGTGATCCATGTTGAGAAAAATCAATCACTATAAACTGATTAAGAAGCAACATGTATGCTAGCATTAAAAAAGCATGCTCTTTAACTGTACTCCATGTGTTCAAGGAACTAGAAGAAAGATTGAGTATGTTAAGTAAAGCTAGAATGTATAAAAATAAATGAAACACCTAGAGATGAAAACTGGTGTTTGTCATGAGAAACATACTGTTCAGGATTAAGAGAACAATAAAAGTTAGGTAACAGTAGTAAATTTGAATACAAAGCAATAGGAAGTATGTAAAATGAAATACAGAGAGAAAAATAATGAAAAGAAAAAAAAAGAGCAGAGAAATAGTGAACTGAACTACAACTTCAAACATGCTAACATATTTATAATGCAGCCCCCTGCCCCTCCCTAGAAGGGAAGGGAATAAAAATATTTGAAGATATGATAGTTAAAACTTTTACAAAGTTGATGAAAACTACAATCCCACAACAATAAGAACTTCAAACAAAAAGGGAGCAAAGCACAAAGGAAATAAAGCACATATTCTTATACAATTAACTAAAACTAGTAAAAAGGAACAGTATGGAATGGTGTTTTTATGGTCACCCTTTTATATTTTCAGCTTCTGTCAAGAGCAATATGTAATAAAGTGAATTATCTTTAATATGTATTTAAATCTGAAAGATAATGCATAATAATCTGTGATAATCTACATCTCTCTTTTTACTGCTTTTCAGATGCTTGGAACTATAACCTTCCTTTGACTGCTTTAGTCGGCCAGGGCTGCTGTAACCAAGTTTTATGGTGATTAGGGAGTGGGACCAGGGCAAAGGTACACACATGTGGACTGGGGATTGTGTGTTTAAATATCCCATCTTTGCTGAAGGAGGGAGAACATGGGCTGTTTTAGCAGCTGATTTAGTGTAGGTCAAAAAAGGGGCAAGGACAAGGGGAAGTGCTTGCAAGTCATCAGCACTCAGCATCAAAATAATGCCTCACTCATTGTAACAACGAATGTAGACACACTTGAGGATGTCCCACTGCTCTCATAGCTCTAGTTATTTTTCTTTAACCTCTCTTCTTTCTATTCTTCAGATATTATAATTTATATTGTTCTATTTTCAACTTTGCTGATTATTTACTCTGTTCAAATCTTCTCTTGAACCTCTCTAGTGAAACATTTTCCTTTACTTCATTGTTTTTTCAAGTCCAGAATTTCCATTTTTTTCTCTTCAGTTTTATTTCTGCCTCTTTATTGCTGTTATCTAATTGAAGAGTAAATGCCATTGCACTTTCTTTTAATTCTTTAAATATCATTTCTTTTTTCACTTTAAACATATTTATAATAGATATTTTTAAGTCTTGTTCTATTAAGCCCATCTTATGTTGGCCTCATAAGAGACAATATAATTGGCTTCATTTTTTTTAAACTCTACATGGGATACAATTTCCTGTTTTGTATTTGTTTTTGCAAATATCTTTCGCAAATATCTTCAAAGAAATATCTTTGAAGTCCCATATATTTAAGATTATACATTATCACAGTTTTTAACTTTTATTCTCCATCCTCAAGCTTGCTGTTACTGCTCTCGTGTTGGTGTTCATTTTGTTTTTGCTATCATTTATTAGTATAGTGACTTATCTGATCTAGTGATATAAAGTCTGTTTCACCCACAGTACTTGGGCACTGGATTCTTTGCTTGCTTTTTAAAAAATCTTATTCTCATTTTTATTTTTAAGGTTGTCTTCCTGGAAGTGTAACTGTGTTGGCATAACTTAGTGGTTATCCAATGATTGCTCAGAGGTTGTACTGAAACATCTTAAGCCGGTAAAACATCAACCTTTTGTTAATGGATCTGTGTATGGTTTTGTGTATGCATGCAAAATTTCCCGTTTCCATGTCTGTTCTTATTTTTACTTTGCACCTGGATTTCTTTTATCAGTTCTGCACATGTGCAAAATGAATGTTGATCCAAGATTGTGAAAGTTGCTAGGATACTCTTTGGTCTCTCCTGTGCAAATATAAGAAGGCTTCTCATTTAGAATAAATGAGAATTTATAAAATACCATTAGAGTTCTCTCATTTACCATATTTCACTGTTAAATTTCTGGCTAATCTGCTGGTTATTGCTTACCCTAACTTACTTCACAACCTCAGATGAACTGCAAGTCAATTGGGCTTATCTGTTTGTTCCCACAGTTTTGTTTTCAACAATGCCCGTAGGAATGGACTTTTTCCATCCTTCCCTCATGTCAGTTCCCTCTGGTAAGGAAGCTGCTGGTTTTCACGTTTGTCTTGCCTTGGTTGCATTATTGTTTTGATGGACCTGTAGGGAGTGGGAGTAGTGTGGGAAGCCTCAGGATGATATGGCAAAAATTCCCAATGTTCTGACATGAGCATCAATGTTTTTTGCTAATTAAACACTTTGTAATTTGTCGTATGCCTTTGGTTGATTTTCAGAATATTGATTTTTTTTTTTTTTTTACCATTTTTCACAGCTTTATAGTGTGGAAAGGATTTGCCAAGCACCACACTTTGCCATTCTAGTCATTGGAATCCAGTAAATCTTCCCATCCCATTTGCTCTTAAAATAAACATAAAAATTATTTAATTGACATTCAGAGCCTGTATTAGATTCATATTGCTGCTATAACAAATGACCACAATTTAGCAACTTCAATAACACAAATGTATTATCTTACAGTTCTGGAGGTTTTGATTCCAAAATTAGTCCAGCGGGGTAAAATCAAATTTCCAGCAAGGCCATGTCCTTTCCAGAGCTCTAGGGAAGAATCAGTCTGCTTGCCTTTTCTAACTTCTGGAGGCCACCTGCCTTCTCAGGTCATGGCCTCATACTCTATCACAGCCAGCAATATAATATTTTCCAATATTTCTCCCACTCTCTCTTGGACCCTGATCCCTCTACCCCTTGTCTTATGCAAACCCTTTAGTTTACATTGGTCTCAATTATCTAAAACTGTCCAAAATAATCTCATCATCTAAAATCTTTAATTTAATCACATATGCAAATTCTCTTTTGCCATATAGGTAATATATTCAGTTTTCAGGGATTAGTGCATGGACACCTTTGGGAACCATTATTCATCTTACCGTCGGGCCTAGTTCCACAGTACTGCCTATCTTCATGTAAACATTTCCTTTTTTGAGATCTTTTAGGCTTTCTTTTAGATTATCCTACACAAGATCTTCATACTTGGAGACGTAATTTATTTTCTACTCATTGTTCATTTTCTCCTGAAGTACAGATTTTATGCTTCACCCTACTAAATCAAATGGTCCTGATATGGACTCAGTTCCTGCTCCTGTCCCCTCTCCATAGAAGCTCTGCTGGGTCACAATCAGGCCTGCTCACCATGCAGTGAGAAAAAAGAAAATGGAATTATTTATTTCTTAGATAAAAGTTTTTTTTTTTTTAATGTTAGAGTTAATTTGTTAAAATACTTACAAGGCTTCTCCTTCAACCAATATTAGAAAAGCAGCTTTCCGCTCTCTCACCTATAAAGCTGCTCACATTTCAGAAGCTCCATTAGCCTCTCAACCTCCCACTGCCTTTGGTAGAAATAGAATGGCATTATACAGATGAATCCACTTACTCATGCACAGGCTTTGTACTGCTTTTTTTTTTATTCAGTAGAATAGAATAAATTAAACTTAAACAAAATCTGAGACTTCATTTTTAAATATGTTTCCTCCCCAGCCTTTTGAGTTCTTGTCCAGCTATGCAACACCTATGAAAATTATGAAATTGCCCTTAGTTTTTCAATAATTTTGTTAAATTCATCTTTCATGCTAGAGTATTAGCATAGTAACTACAAATGGATTAAAAACACAATGCCTGGTGCAATAGCTAGTGCTCAGTATGTTTTCAATAAATTTTTCTAAATCAGTGACTAATTTAAAAGAAATTCAGCTGAAGGCTGAGATAGAGGCATGTAGTTGCTATGTGCTCTAAGAGTACTATAATAGGTGATATCCAAATTATGTTGAAATCATTTTGTTTATGAATTATATGACTTACTGAGACCATGGGAGAATTCCAAAATAGAGAATATTTATTAGTTTTTTTCAGTATCTCATCACTTCACACAGTTATATGCATATGGCTGAAGAAATTTTTAAGGATGCGAACTTGTTATTCAAAAAATAGTTTTTAACTATTCCTGTTTTAAATAAATAAATCAGCAATGTTAAGAACCTTTTATGTGTGCTTAGACATTTTATTTATTTCATCACCTTTTAAATATAGCTCATGACAATAACTGAAAACTGTCTTGTCATTTCTTTTGGACATATTTAACCTCACACTTGGACTTTGGCTAGCAATCTTCACTGGAGATATTTAAGACATTCTTTGGGTGCATGAAGTAACTTGAATGATCTAATTACTGTGGTCCCTATAACAGCAATTTATTTTCCCACAAGAAAAAAGTTGATCTGTCTTTTTTTTTTCCTTTGCTTACTTTATAAGCAATTTTTTTTGAGAAAGTACATCAAACTCTTTTAAAGCAATTATATTTGATTCTGGATGTGTTCTGTCTGCTAAGATAAATCAGGAAAAAGGTCTTGTAAAAAATGCCTGAGCAGTATAAGCAGGCAAGAATTATTCCTCCTGCGTTTGAATTTTCTTTCCAAATATATCAGTTTTATTTTCAGATTTTGGGTTCTGTCGCCTGAATTAAATATATGAATTTCCAATATCTTCACATTTGTTTCATCTGCAAAGGGAAGTTATTTTTAATTCAGCTACTCAGCTTTCTAAATTTTCAATTTGTCTTCTCAGACTTTTTAAGGCTAGCAATGTATCTCAAAGGCTTGGCCTCCTTAACCAGAGAACAGCTCTAATGTTAGCTTGTGAAGAATGTAAGACAGAATAGAGTATAAAGGGAAACCATTTTATTATTTTATCTGTGTTTGATTTAAAAATATGTTTCTTGATCTCTTCAACAGTTTGGACAGTTAAAAATAATATATGGTATATTCATTTTTGGTACAATTTTAAAGACATTTAATTAATTTTTGATTCTGGCACCTATAAGAACAAAACAGAAAGCTATAAAAATGCTTCGTGGATAAATTAAAAATATGTTTTTATCATTTTAAAATTTACATATAGTAAAATTCATGTTTTTGGGTGATAGTTCTATGTGTTTTGATAGAGTCATTTAATCATCACCATAGCAAAGATATAGTCCCACCATGCCACCTCCAAAAAAGAAAAATTTCCTGTACTTTCCCTTTGTAGTTAAAGCCTTACCCTACCCTGAATCCTAGATCTCCACCCAATCACTCTAGTTTGGAATCTTCCAGAATATCATTTAAATGGAATAATATTTTATATGCCTTTGGTGTCTGACTTCTATTACTTAGTCTAATCTGTTTGAGATTTACACAACTTGTTGGGTGTATTAATAATTTGTTCTTTGTAGAGCTGAGTAATAATTCCTTACAGAGATAAGTCCATTTGTTTTATTTCTGGTATTTGGTTATTATGAATAACTCTGCTATAGACATTTATATACAAGTGTTCGTGTGAACAGAGGTTTTCAATTAACTTGAGTCATTCCTGTTCCTATGGAAGTGTAGTTTTTATAATTACTCTGGATTGTCTACATATGGAATCATGTTATCTGTGAATAAGGACAGTTTCATTTCTTCCTTTCCAACTGGTATGTCTTCTTTTCTTTACCTAATTTCCTTTGTTCGTACTTCCAGTACAGTGTCAAAGAGGAATGGGAAAAGCAAACATTCTCATCTTGTTCTCAATCTTAATTGGAACTCACTCAATCTTTCACCATTGCCATGTTAGCCATAGCATTTTTTTGCATGTGTTTTTGTTGTTGTTGTTTTGGAGATGCCTTTTATAACATTAGAAAGTTTCCTTCTATTCTCATTTGCTATTTTTAATCATAAATGGATGCTGAATTTTGTCAAATGAGTTCTCTACATCTACTGATAAGCTCATGTCATTTTTCTATGTAATCAGTTAATAGAGTGAATTACTGTGATGCCTTTCAAGGCCTGAATGAGGCTTGTATTGTAAGATTAACCTCCTACCCCCCAGGACAAAGATGTTTTACCTTTTTTATGTGTTTCTGGATGTCATTTTGCTAATGTTTTGTTGAGAATATAATGTTTTTGTTTATTCTCATAAGCATCATTGGCCCGTAGATTTTTTCCTTGCGGTCTTTGGTTTTGGTAGTAGGGTAATGTTGACATCAGAAAATTAGTTGGGAAATGTATCTTATGCTTCTGTTTTCTGGAAGAGATTATGTAGAATCAGTGATCATATTTCTTTTTAAAATGTTTGGTAGAATTTGCCAGAGATACCATCCATTGAGATGTTTCTGAAAAGTTTTAACTATGAACTTGATTTCTTTATAAACAAAGCTATTCAGGTTTTCTGTTATTTCCTGAAAGAGCTTTAAAAGTTTGTGTCTCTGAAGGGAATGGTTACATTTCAGGTGTCAAATTGATGGACACTGTACTGTTCATAATCTTCTCTTATTTTTCTTTTAGTGCCCGCAAGGAACGTAGTAATGCACCTTTTTCCATTTCTGTTATTGACAATTTGCATTACTTCTCGGTTTGCCTTGGTCATTATGGATCGACTGATCTTTTCAAAGAAGTATCTATAGCTTTCATTGATTTTTGGATGGTTATTTTGGCTTCTGTGCTGGTTTGAAACTGTAATGTACCTCAGAAAAGGCAAATTATTTAATCCAATCTTGCTGGGGAGACCTATGTTTAGGGTGGGAGCCTTTGATTGGATAGTTTCCATGGAGATGTGACCCTACCCATACAAGGTGGAGTTAATCCATTTACTTGAGTCCTTTACCTAGAGCTCACACATGGCTGAGAGAGCCAGGCAGAAATACCCTCGGTGCTAAACAAGAACTCACAAAAATAGCCAGAACCTAGAGAGAGCCAGGAGGAGCTAAGAGATGAAATCTAGTATTTGTCCTGGAGAAGCTAAGGGAGGGCCCACAGATACTTAAAGAGAAAGCCACTGGAATCTGAAGCTGGAAGCAATCAACCAGGAACAAGGACCACAGATGCTAGCCACATGGCTTCCCAGCTACAGAGGTGTCTCAGATGCCAGAGGCCTTGCCTCTGAGAAGTTATCCTCTCATTTGAGCCTTAATTTGGACATTTTCACAGCCTTATAATTGTAATTTGTAATTGAATAAATTCTCTTTATTAAAGCGTGTCCATTTCTGGTATATTGCATTCTGGCAGCTTTCAAAAGAGTTTCAAAAATACTTAGTCTGCTTTTTATGGTTTCCTTCTTTTGGCTTGCTCTTCTATTTCTGTTTCTTAAAATAGGACTAGGTTTTTGATTGAGATCTTTCTTTTTTCTAATATTAGTGATTAATGGTATAAATTTCCCACAGTGCTGTTCTATATCTCATACATTTTGATATGTTGTATTTTTAGCTTCATTTGGTTTAAATGTTTTTATGGTTTCCTTCAAATTTTCCTCTTTTACACATGGGTTACTTAGAAGTGTGTTCTTCAATATCCATGTATTTGGGAATTTCTTTAAATCCTTCTCTCATTGATTTGTATTTAATTCTAATATGGTTAGAAAGCAGAGTTTGTATGATTTAAAGCTTTAGATTGCGTTTTGGTCCCAAATACTGTCCATCTTTGTGAATATTTCTTGTGCCCTTGGAAAAAAATGTGTATTCTAATATTGTTAAGTGGAATTCTACAAGTATCAATTTTATCAAATTGATTGAAATCATTGTTCAGGTGTTCTATGTCTTTGCTGGTTTTCTGACTTTGTATTTTATCAATCGTTGAAAGAATTGTTAAAGCCACCAATACAATTATGGATTTCATCTCTCAGGTCCATCTGTTTTTGCTTCATGTATATGGAAATCTGTTGTGAGGACCCTAGACCCTTGGGATTATTGAATCTTCTAAATGATTTGATCCTTCTACCATTATATATTTTTCCTAGTAATTTTTTTACTTTTAAATCTACTTTATCTGATATTAATTAGCTTCCTTTAGAATACTGTCTGTATGATACTTCTTTTGCTAAACTTTTAATTTAAGTCAAATTAATTGATTCACTTATTTAGGCTACTTACATTATAATAATAATTAATGTGATTGGATTTGGGGCTACCATTTCTTTATTTATGTTTGTCTACTCTGTTTTCTGTTCATCTGTTTCTGCTTTGATGACTTCTTTTGGTCTGTCAGTCTAATATAAGATTTTATATATCTGGAGGGTGGGAGTTGTGTAGCCTGGAAGTACATCAGCCTTCTCTTAACGTATGAGAATATGTTGTTCTTGTTGCTATTTTTCTGTACCATAATTACTTTCTTCTCCATTTCTTTCTGGCTCATCAGTCCTTATCAAGATTTCATAGGAGCAGAACCACCCTTAGTCCACCGTATCTATTCTTTAGTTATTCGATGCAATCTTACTAACTCCACTCGATTCCTTAATACTCAGGTCATACTCATACCCTTGACAAATCATCTTTAATTCTTAAATTCTCTTTTGTTGATTAAGCTTCCTAGAAATGTCAGTAACTGAGTGGCTTTACTGTGGCTACATTAATTGTTTAATTGTTGTAACTATTACAGTGTTTCTGCTTACAGATGAAAAAAAGAGAAAACAAACAAAAAGCACTATGAAATTAGCTTTTGCAAATTAGGAAATTATGTTAACAAATGTAAAAATATACTAAGGAAGCATACCCCTCTCTTATATCCCAATCTTATTGACATTTAGCTTTACTATACTGCCTTTTTACGTTTAATGAAAGAAGATTACAATGTTACTGTTAACTATAGACCCTAGTTAGGATTAATTGTATTTTCCATGTATCATCCCATTTTTAACACCTGCAAATGATAACATTCATTTCTTCTTCCATGTGTAAAGACTTTCTTATATTTATACATTTAATCACTATCATTGTTCAGTCTAGGTTTCATTAAGTTATACAGTCCTAGTTTTTATCTTCTACCTTTCCTTCTGGTGTCATACATGCCCCAAGCCTTCCTCTTTCGACCATACTCACACTCAGCTTTGTGAATTATACTTACAATATCGGGCTACCATCAGACAGTATTGTGCTATCCATTTCTGAATCTTTACAATTTTGTTAAACATTCTCTTACTTTTTCAGCATTAAATGCCCAATCCCTACCCCCTTTCTATCTCCTGATAACCAGTTTTCTCACTTTTAACTTTCAGAGTTTGGTCATTGTAGTTAGTTCATGTTAGTGAGACTATACAGTATTTGTCCTTTTGTTTCTGGTTAATTTCACCTAACATAGTGTCCTCAAGGTTTATCCATGCTGTTGCATGCGTCATGACGTTATTCCATTGTACAGCTGCTTAATATTCCATCCTATGTATATACCCCAGTCTATTTATCTCTCATCTGTTGATGGACATTTGAGCTGTTTACATCTACTGAAAATAATGAATAATGCCACTTCCTAAGGAACCACCAACTGCCTGTCAGTGTGGCTTTACCATTCTATATTCCCATGAATAGTAACTATGTGTACCTATTTTGACACATCCTCTCCAGCATTTGTAGTTTTCTGGCAGTTTATTTATTTATTATTGTTTTATATAATGGGCATTCTCATAGGTAGGAAATGATATCTCATTGTGGTTTTGATTTGCATTTCCCTAATAGCTACTGAAGTTGACCATCTTTTCATATGTTTTTCAGCTATTTGTACTAACAGTTTGGAAAAGTGTTTATCCATGTATTTTGCCCATTTTTCAATTGGATGGTGTGTTTTTGTTGTTGAGTTGTAGAATCTCTATATATTTGGGGTATTAAACCCTTATTCAATATGTGGTTTCCAAGTATTTTCTCCCATTGAGTAAAATGCCTATTTTCTCCCATTGAGTAAAATGCCTTTTTATTTTCCTGACAAAGTCCTTTGACATGCAAAAGAATTCAATTTTGAAGAGATCACCTTTATTTCTTCTTTCATTGTTTGATCTTTGGATGTAAGGTCTAGGAAACCAACTTGAAGATATTTCCCTACATTTCCTTCTAAAAGTTTAATGGTATTAGCTCTAATGTTTAGGTGTTTAATCCATTTGGAATTAATTTTGTATCAAGCGTGAAATAGAGGGTCTCTTTCGTTCTTTTGGCTATGGATATCAGTTCCCCAAGCATTTATTGAAGAGGCTTCTCTGTCCCAATTGTGTGAACTTGCCTGTCTTATTGAAAATCAATTGTCTGTAGAGGATGGGATCTATTTATGAACACTCATTTGATTCCATTAGCCAGTATATCTACCTTTATGCCAGTACCTGCTGTTTAGATTGCTGTAGCTTCGTAATATGCTTTAAAGACAAGCAGTGTGAGACTTCTCATTTTGCTTTTCTTTCTCAAGATACTTTTTAGCTATTTGAGGCACCCTGCCCTTCCATATAAATTTGATTATTGGTTTCTTCTATTTCTGCAAAGTAAGTTTTTGAGATTTTAATTGGTATTGCATTGAATCTATAAATCAATTTGGGTAGAATTGATACCTTAACTATATTAAGTCTTCCACTCCATGAACACAGTATGTCCTTCTATTTATTTATTTCTTCCTTGATTTCTTTTAGCAATATTTTGTAGTTTTCTCTTTATAGTTTTGTTGCATCTTTGGTTAAATTCATTCCTAAATATTTTATTCTTTTATTTGCTATTTTAAATGGAATTTGTTTCGTGATTTCCACCTCACATTGCTCGTTACTAGTATATAGAAACACTGCAGATTTTTGCGTGTTGATCTTATATCCTGCCACTTTTCTGTACTCATTTATTAGCTTTAGTAGCTTTGCTATAATTTGCAGGGGATTTTCTACATAAAGGAACATCTGCAAATAGTGAAAGTCTTACTTCTTATTATCCAATTTAAATGTCTTTAAGTTCTTTTTCTTGCCTAATTGCTGCAGCTAGAACTTCCAGCACATTGTTGAATAACAACCTTGTGCTGGTTAGAAAGTATTATGGACCCCAGAAAAGTCATGCTTAAATTCTGATACAGTCTTGTGGGGATAGCTGTTTCTTCTAATCCTGATTCAATATTGTAGGGCAGAAAATTTGATTAGATTATGTCCATGGAGATGTGACATGCCTGGTTGTAGGTGTGACCTTTTAAGTAGTTGAGATGTGACCCCATCAATTGATTGTTTACTGGAAAGCTTTAAAAGGAGAAACATTTTGGAGAACATTCAGACCTGACAGAGAGAGCCAATGTATACATTTGGAGATCAAGATAGGAATAGCCCAGGTGTGCAGCAAGGATTCACAGAAATAGCCAGAACTTAAAGAGAAGAAATCGCCATCCCTGGAAGATGCTAATTTGAGAGATGAAACCCAGAGTTTTGTCCTGAAGCAGCTAAGTGAAGGACCAAGTGGGAAAACTTCAAGGAAACAGAGGCTGAAAGCAACAGAGTCCAGAAGCAAGGGACCAGCAGATGCCAGCCACATGACTTCACAGCTGACAGAGGTGTTTATTGAGTAAAGATAACTTCTTACTGGTGCCCTGATTTGGTCACTTGCATGACATTAGAACTGTAAATTTGTAACTTATTAAATTCCCTTTGTAGAAGCCTTTCATTTCTGGTATATCGCATTCCAGCAGCTTAACAAACTAATACAAATGGTAACAATGGGCAATTTTGACTTGTTCCAAATCTTAGAGGAAAAATGTTCAGTATTTCCCTGTTGAATATGATGTTAGCTGTGGTCTTTTAATTTATATTCCCTTCATCCTGTTGAGGAAGTATCTTTCTATTCCTATCTTTTGAAGTGTTTTCAGCAAAAGGATGTTGAATTTTTTCAAGTAGCTTTTCTGCATCAATTGAGTTGATCATATGATTTTTCCCCTTTGATTTATTGATGTATTAAAATACATTGATTGATTTTCTTGTGTTGAACCAGCCTTGCATACCTGGAATAAATCCCACTTGGTCATGGTGTATCATTCTTTCAATGTATTGCTGGATTCTATTTGCAACTATTGTGTTGATGAATTTTTCATCTATGTTCATTAAAGAGATTGGACTGTAATTTTCTTTTCCTATAATATCTTTGTCTGTCTTTGTTAATAAGGTGATGTTGGGTCTGTAGAATGAATTAGGTAGCTTTGTCTCCTCTTCAATTATTTTGAAGAGCTTGAGTAGGATTGGTAGAAATTCTTTCTTGAATGATTGCTTTGCAGCACTCTGACTCAGTGCATAAATATTTATGATTGTTATTTTTTTCTTGATAAATTGTCATTTTTATTAATGCATAGTGTCCTTCTTTGTCTCTTCTAATTGTTTTACATTCAAATTCTATTTTTTCTGATATTAGTATAACTACTTCCGCTCTTTTCTGGTTGTTGTTTACACAAAATAACTTTTTCCAAACTTTCACTTTCAAGCTATTTTGTTGTTGAGACTAATGTGAGTATCTTGTAGAAAGCTGATAGATGGATCCAGTTTTTATCCATTCTGCCAGTCTATGTCTTTTGATTTGCAAGATTAATCCATTAACATCTCATGTTATCACTGTAAAGGTAGTACTTTCCTCCACCATATTGTCCTTTAGATTTTGTGTCATATTTTATTTTTTTCTCTCTTTTTAACCTAATTAGTTACTTTTACTGGTAATCTTGAGTTCTACACTCTTCTCCAAATCTCTGTGTCTTGTCTTTTCCCAACTCCCTGGGCACTTCTTTTTAGCATTTATTGTAAAGTATGTTTTTTTGTTCATGAACCCTTTAAGTGTCTGTTTATCTGTAAATATTTTAAATTTTCCCTAATTTTTGAAGGAGAGTTTTGCTGCATATAGAATTCTTAATTGACAGTTTTTCTCTTCCAATATCTTAAGTATTTCATACCACTGCCTCCATGCTTTCTGCGGAAAAATCCACACATAGTCTTATCGAGTTTGCCTTCTATGTGATGAGTCATTTTTCTCTTGCTACTTACAGAATTCTCTCTTTGTCTTTGATATTTGAAAATCTGATTTGTTAGTGTCTTGGAATAGATCCATTTGATTCTGTTCTCTTTGGGGTATGCTGTGCCTCTTGGACCTGCCATTTTATATCTTTCATAAAAGATGGGAAATTTTCAGTCATGATTTCAATTATTCTTCTGCACCTTTTCCCTTCTCTTCCCTTCTCTTCTTCTTTAGGGACACCCATAACACATATATTTATGCACTTCAGTTCTCTGAGATGCTACTCATATTTTTCCATTATTCTTCCTATCTGTTTTTTTGTGTGTAGTATTTCAGATGCCCTGTCTTTTAGTTCACTAATCCTTTCTTCTGACTCTTCAAATCTGCTATTGTAAGTATCCATTGTGTTTTTCATCTCTTCTTTTGTGCCTTTTATTCCCATAAGTCCCATAAGTCCTGCTATTTGTTTATGCAAGCTTTTGAGTTCTTCTTTATGGTCTTCCAGTTTCTGAGTTATATCTTTCATTTCTTTTGCCATATTTTCCTTCAGCTTGCTGATTTCATTTAGAAGATTTTTTGGTACACATTTCTTTGCTGTGTCTCATTGAACTCTTAGTTTGTTCCTTTGACTGAACCATTTATTTGTGCTTCCTGATATGATTTGTGATTTTTTACTAGTGAGTAAACATCTGATTTTATTCACTATTTTATTTTGGAGGTCCTTTTCTCTCTTTTTCCTAGAGCTTTCTTGTTGGTTGGCTTTGTTCTCTGTTCTTTGACATTCCATTCAACCCACTCTAGACCTCTAGCATAGTCTCTGCCCAATGGATTAGGATTTTTCTGCTCTCATTTTATGATTATTTCTCTTTGAGGAAGTTCTTGAGATTGCCCTTTTTATGTGTGCAGTTCTTTTACCTCCATCAAAATGTAATCTCTTCCCTCTTCATCCTCAGGAAATGTTGATCCGTTTGCTTTTTTGTTGTTGTTGTTGTTGTGTTGTTGTTTGTTTGTTTTTGCCTCTCTATATTTTTAACACTCTTTTGATCACATCTAGCAACTTTTACTGGAGGTCTTGCTCTGGGAGGGGTCCCTTCCCAGACAGGATCAACCCTAGACATATTCTCCAAGACAGGAAAGAGTCCCAGGACTCAAAAAAAAGAGGTTAATCAGTATCAAGATTCCCTAGGGTTAACACCCAGCAAGGTGACAGTATTTCCTGTGAAACATTTTAATTCTATGCTTTTCCTGTCCTGCCTATTAGATGGCACTCATCAACCCACTACTTCTGCAGGCATAAAGTGGCACTGTGCTTTTAGTTATCAGCAGAGCATAACCCTACCGGGGGCATGGTTGACACATAGACTGAGGCTGTAGGTAGGCTTAAACTTTTTCTGATTTCTAGCTCCTGGGGTCTGAATTTTCTAAATAACAGTCAACACCTGTGCTGAACCTTAGCCCCCTCATTTTTTCCCTTGCAGGCTGGAAACATGATAGTACTCTCAACCAGCCCTGTTTTACCCCAGCCAAGGGCAGTTAAAGACAGGCTGGGCTAAGCTTTATGTAGGTCAAAACCCTTGAATGCCTGAGGCAGAGGCTGGGCTTTGCTTTTTTTGTAGGTGGAAACTGCTGCTGATATCCCAGCCTCTGGAGCCCAAATTCTCTGAATGAGAGCCACCACTTGGCTAGACCCCGCATCCCGTTTTTGTGGGGAATATGAGCCCTTTAATGAACTATCTCTTCCACTTAATTAGTTACTTTTTCTCAGTCATTCCTTAATTCATTCTTGCTTAGGGAAGGACTGAAAACAGAGGCTTTCTTTATGGACTGTTAAAAAAGAGAAAAGAAAAATATGTTTTACCCAGAGCTAGTCCCCAATTCCCTAGGTTTGCCAATCAAAAATTGGAGTTGGTACCTGGCTCTATGTGCCCCTTTACTTGGTGCATATAACACTTTTCCAGTATTCTGATCTCAGCCAAGTCCAGAATCCTCTTTTTTTTTCCCCTCAGCCCTGCTTCTTCCCCACTGCAGGTGGGTTTATTATAGAGCTCTGGGTTTCTTTCTTGTTTGGGTTGTAGATTTATCTGTGCTCAGAGCTGGTATTCCACAGTACAAATGTGTTAATCACATCTGCAATTGGAGCTTGGTTGAGCTCCCCTTCCTCTGCTCCTAGTACAACAGTCTTCTGTTTCTGACTGTGGAAAGACCCACTGGCCTTCTGCATCAGTGGGGAAGGAGCCCCACCTCCACAGCATGGAAGAATTTCCTTATAGTTCTTTGTGATTTGTCAATCTTAGCCCTTACATTAGTTCCAGGCTAGTGTTTGATGTGCATCTGGTCACAAAGGTCAACCAAACAATTGTTCCTGACAGTTCCTGGCTCTTTATTAGCTGCCCTAGAGGATGGACTAAATCCCACTCCTCCTTACACTGCCATCACTACCACAAATATAATTCTTTACAAATCCTATTAATATATTACTTCTATGATGATGTTCTTAAAATAGATTTTGGCCATGTTTTTCTCATCTTGAATTGTTTGCAATAGATTATCTGAGATTCAAAAAATCAATTACATATCAATCTTAAATGTTTTACACTTTAATATTTAAAATTTATCACTGTGAGTAGCTCTTCTTGTATCTGGGTTTCTGGGCTTGTGTGTGTGAGAAAGCGACTGTCATGGAGTCCATAAATATGGAAAGTTTACACCAAGGTGGTTTATGTGCTTTTATATCCAAGCTTCATTTCCAAGAATATCACATATCTCATGTTTTTGTTTTGTTTTGTTTTGTTTTTTTACATGAGCAGGCACCGGGAATCGAACCCGGGTTCTCTGGCATGGCAGGCAAGCGTTCTTGCTGCTGAGCCACAATGACCCACCCTCTCATGTTATTTTTGAAGCACTTCAATATTCCCCCATTTAGTACCTCATGTTTGGTTTTATGTTTTTACCTCAGACTTATATTTGGACCAAGTTTGAAGTTTTGATTTTGCATGAAATCTTTTCTCCTATTCAGAACCTTGGCTGTGATTACCTTATGTATCAACTATCCGGAATAATAGGCTATGTTTTTCAGATCTTATTTTCTGAGAATTCTGCACTGACAGGCTTTCAGCTCAAGGGAACTTGAAGTATGTCACCTTTTCCTACATGGACAATAAAACTCAACACTCAGTACTTATTTCCAAGTTTGAGCTTTCTCCCAAATAGCATATTTATCATTATAAGAGCTATGAAATAAAAATATATTAACATTTATTATTTATTCAAGAAAAGGCTTTCTTCAATTAAGGAATAAGCTTAAATTGTTTTAACTATTTTATTTCTGCCAGATATATTTCCAGTAATAATTGTATGTTTCTCCCTTTTACAACTTTATTTTTCCGTTTTCATAGACTCTAACAAAAATGCTAGCCCAACTCAATTCAACTGGAAATATAATTCATTTAACAATTGGGGAAAAAACAATGTAATTAGAGACCTCAATAATTTCTAAATAGCTCCCTGCTCCCTCCCACACAGTAAGACATGAACTAGAAAATCATTCTGACATTGATATATAGCCTAATGTTTCATCTAAGAATATTGAAATTTCATTTTTTTTCCAAAAATCAAAATGTGGAAAGGCACAAAATGTGATAAAATATTATATTGGCAAAATTTACACATATGGCACTAAGCAAATTAAAAGTATATTATCTTCTGTTGCATAAGTTAGTCTGATGAATCGTGTGCCTTACCCTTTCTTTAAACATTTTCTCAACTTTGAATATAAATTAGAAATGTACGTTCTTGGAAAAGGAAAAGATTGTTTGGAGCTAAGCTGAAGCGTAGTGAGAGACATAGGATAAGTAAATTATTTAAGCAAATACAGCCCAGAAACTATAAAGACTTTTTGCATAAATTTATGTAAATTCTTGCTCATTTTATTCAATTGCCTTTGAGAAAATTCCCACAGCAACCTTTTAAAAAGGGTCTCTGTTCAACTCAATATTTTTTTTTTTTTATGTTTTAACTCTATATGTTTTAATACGCTTTATTATTTTTTCATAAGGGTCATTATGGGATTTAAATATAACTGTGTTTTTTGGTTGACTCTTTTCCTAGAATTCTTGTTTCATGAGTGTATAGACTTTGTTTTGTTCAATGCTATGCTATATACCTGGAAAAGTGCTTGGCAATACTATATATTTCATAAATATTAGCTGAGAATGAATGAGCAAATGTACAAATTTATTTTGTAATCCTTTCTGGGAGTATTTCAAAGGGAAATTTAAAAAGAAACATTGAGCATTGAGTAATAATAGTATCACCTGGATATATATATATATATATATATATATATATATATATATATATATATAGCCTTCCATGATAGAAAAGATCATTGAAAACTAATAAAACATATATACATATATCAATATATTACCGATTATATATGTGCATTATATATTTATATTTTATATATATTTGGACAGGAAGTAAACGATATTTTAAAAATCATGTATATTATAGAATCTATACATTTATGGATGTATATATGTTTGTATATATAGATTTATTCTAGAAAAGATGTTCAAATAGCAATTCATATTGGTTTATTTACGGTGAAATTATTTTGTTCATTATTTTGACTATTTCCATCTTGAGCATTTGCTACACATTTTTCCAGACATTTTATAAGCACTATAGAATTTAATCCTAAAGATAACATTCCACAATTCTTAACATTTTCTATGTGTTACAACGTAATTACCAAAATATTTCACTGAGTTTTCCTCCCCGTCTGTGGCGGATGCTGATTTACTGTGAAACTGAGGAAGCCCAGGTGCTAGGCTTTCTCACTTGCAGATGCCCCTTTCAGTGCTCTGTGTGGTTTGCTAGAAGGCATTAACATTTCCATATGTTTTTTTTTTTTTTTTTT